>JAFBJY010001396.1:0-207636 GCA_016801885.1 Toxotes chatareus
TTCTTCAGGTGGAATGGGATTTGGGAAGTGGGGGAGAAGGAGTCATTTTCTCACATTTCTGATGTTATGACAACTTAAAATAGAGGAAAGACAACAGACCCATGTTGTAAATAAGTATTTAGAGACACAAAGTAGAGGTAAAGCATTTTCCCATACCATGGCGGACCTCCTGACCTGAAACTCTGTGAGTGTTTTTGTTTATTTTCTGCAGATGCGAGCCATCAAATATTCTGCAAAGGAGGAGGAGGACATGCATTACAGGAGCATCTACAGATCATGTTTGCATAAAGCACATCATGTTTCATAAAGCATCCCATGTTCCCATGAAATATTCCATATTCCATAAAGCATACTTATTTATTTCTGTTTATTTGGCACCATCTTGTTTTGCTGGGGGAGGGAGAGGCAGGCCGGGGGTGTGTGTGGCGTCATACTAGGGGAGGGGTCCACGTGGGTCCCTGTGGCTGAGGAAGGGAGGGGGAGTCAACTGGCCCGGTCAACAGGGGGGGGTCAGGGGTCTCAAATTATCTTGACAGAAGGGTAATACTCTATTCTCTCTACCATTTCCTGTATTTTTACATCATAATAATTGCCTTTATTATTGCATCTATAAATGATAAAATTAACAGGAAATATCAAACAAAAAACTAATTTAGAAAGAAAACTGGTCTAACAACAGTAAAAAGTGCATTTTAAATGGAGTTTATTTGTATATTATACATAAAAATCTGTTTTATAATATACTTGTATTTTAATATTTACATGTAATCAAGTTTTTATGTAAGAAAAAACTATAAACCTGCAAATTATTTCTACTCGCCTACCACCAAAACATGCAAAAAAATACATCTTCAGAAAAGATAAGAGGAAAATTGTTGTGAGGCAGCTCTGTTTTACCTCTGGGGATTTCAGTTGTTTTCTCATTTTGTTTTCCTCTTTGTGTTGTGCTTGTTTGGTGTAAGGTGTGTTCTGACAGTGAATTCCTGGGCGGCTCCTCCCCCACTCCTGCCTCCGGCTCCTGGCTGATTGTGCACATTTTGTGAATATACTAACCTTTTTGATCTCTGTACTCTGGATTCCCTCTAACCTGTGTGCTCTCTCCTCTCGCAATCTCCTCCGGTTTTTCCCCCATCCTCATCCATCACCGCTCCAGCCGACTCTCCCTCGCCGCCCAGGAATCCCTTCTCCGTCCCGTTTCATCTCATCGGTTCGTCCTTTGTTTGCTAATAGCTAAAATAAACTGGTTAAATCCTTTACCTCCCTGCCTGTCTGCTTTTGGGTCCACAGCTCGATTAATAGACTCATGAGAAGTAATGATTTTTTTGTAAACATGTGCTTACAACCACTTACTGACACATCACAGACTCCGTTCGCTCCAATATGATCATTTAAGGTGGAGATACTAGCCTTTCAATTGCGGTGAAAATGGAGTGGCACATAATGAAACTCCGCATTTTAAATCTGCAGCAACAGCTAAAGCAGCTGAGTAGCAGGAGAATTCAGCACGCGTTAAAAATGGCCCTTGAAAGCTGAGTAAGTGTTAAATGTTTTACTATAGTTGTTGCCATTACATTTGTAAAAGATATTGGCTGTTCTTATGCACCTAAAAAAAATGGAGTACATAGCCTCTTAGCTTATCCACTTTTTTTTACAAAAGACGAGGCTAATTCATTTTTAGATTTCAAGCTGGGCCAGCCTTGTGCTTTTCAGCTGAACTAAGTTATCGCACATTGATTCAGCTAGCAGCCAAAAGCTAATGTTCTCCAACATCAACTGGTGTTGGCTTGGTTACACCATGTGCTTTCAGGACATTTCCATCTGCTCTCAAAAAAGTAGGTTGATGTTGAAGCTACCTTGCAAACTTTACATTTTCCCGACTGGAACAGCAGCAGTCACTCCACAAAAACTTGTGTGTTAACTTCCCTCGACTTGTCCCAAAAACAAACATCAAAAAAGATTTCTGTTCTGCTCCAGTGGTCTCTCCCAGCAAGTGCCGCCTGGCTCATTGTTTGTTAATGACGCTAGCTGCAGCCGTGAATCAAGGAGTTTGTGCGCTTCCTCTGAACAGCAGACACTCCATAAAATTGTGTTAAAATCGAGATTTTGTCCTGAAAACTGTTAAATGACAAAGAAGTCCGAAGAGGCTTGCTCTTGCTCCTGTGTTGTCTCCAGCATTTGTTACTCTGGTTCGCCGTTAATGACGCCAGTTGTGAATCCAGGACCTGCGCTTTCCGCGCTACTCCCGCCATTATCTTTAATCAGAGACGTATCTCTCAGCTACACTTTGAAATTAAAATAAGATAAAGCTACTCATACAATGACATTCAAGAAGTTTCCGCCGTATAGGTCTACCACCCAGGGTGAGAGATTTCCACTGATGAAAGAACAGTAGCTTCGGAAAGCACGTGTCTTTTCAAGCAATACATGAAAAGTAAGCCTGTGCGCTTGGGTTTCAAGTTTTCGCTCTGGCTGACTCATCAAAATGGTTACACCTGAGTCTTCTTTGTGTATGATGGAAAGAGTGAGGAACCAGTGTAAAAGGACCGCTGAGATTCTGTAATGAGGTTGATGAACACCAGTTTGATGGGCACAGGTATAAGTTATTTGTTGATACTTTCCTATACCAGTCCAGCCCTCTTCCGGGGATCTTTTGCAGCAGAGGATCTGGGGCTCTGTGGTGCAAATGTGTTAAGGACAAATAGGTGGGGTACCCCAGAACAAAACAAATGTCTTGATTCTGAAATGTGTCCCGCCCATGCGGTGGCGGACACAAGAGATGTGCCCTTTTCGTTCCACCATGCACACAGTACATGGAAGGACACAGTAAAGAGGGAAGATGAAGGACAATAGTGGTCAGCCGCTGGACTGTCAAGGATGTTCCAGTCTCTCCAGTCATAATAGACTTTTACAAAAGGTCAGTACAGTACAGTACATGTTTTATGGTGCAGATGGATTTGTGACATGATCTGTGAGCTTCTAATGTATTGGTCTATCTGTCATTTCCCAGGTGTATGGGTGGAGTGGACCTCTCTGATGCCCTCATCGGGTATTATCAAGTCCTCCATAAAACAAGAAAAATGGCATAGGACTTTCTTTATCATTCTCTCCAACATGGCCATTGTGAATGCTTTCCTCCTCCACAAGGACCTTTGTAAGGCAAAAGGTGGAGTGCCAATGAACCAGAAAGCTTTCAGAGAGACACTTGCTGTGGAGCTTTCAGGAGGTGGGCATCAGAGAAGCACACAGGCGCAACCTTCTAGGCTCCTCGCGGCACATCACAAGCCCATACACATCAAAAGCTAGCAATACTCATGGCAGGCTGAAATGCAGAAAGTGCTATGCAAAGACACCTGTCCAAGTGTTCCAGCCCAGACATGCCCCTGTGCTTTTACCCCTGCCCGTGACTGTTATAATGAATGGTATGCTGAGAATAACATGTGAGTGCTGGAATTGGGAAATTGTGAATAATTTGTGTGTTTCCATTCACATAAAGGTGTTGATTTCTGACCATAGCACTTTTTCTGACTCATTTCTTATAATGGCTATGTTTATTTAAATAATGAGCATTTAATGTGTTTTTTCTTCCTAACTTTATTTCTGTACTATTAATTGTGGATATTAAACACATGAATATTATATTGGAGGAATCATTGTTGAATATGATTCCTCTAAGTGTCACCTTTCATTAGAGCAGTCTGTATGTTGAAGCATTCAGGGAGTTATACACTTGGCACCTGGAGCAAGAGCCCAAGAGCTATCCAAAGTGGCCATTTTGATAAGCTCTTGAGAACGCTCTGGACACCTAATTGAAAAACTGTGCAAAACAGTCATTTTTGTGTACAATTATTTAAAATTTTAATATGGAATGGGTAGAATTTCAGTCTACAGAAATTCATATATCTAATCCTAACCTACAAGCCCAGGGTTATTAGAAAGATGCATTTTACAAAAAATCCAGGTTTATGGAAAAAACATTTTTTTCTGTGTTTAATATTCTCTTCATTTCTATACTCTCAGTTACACCGACAGTGAAGCACTGTGACTGTTGAAATAAAAACTTTAGAGTGTTACCTCTACAGAGACCAAACTTTTTGAATCTCTTACAAGGGCTTCCAAGAGGCAGCTTTGAATTTAATTTGGGCATGTTTTTGACAGGGTGTTTTGACAGTCCATTTGAAAATGCTTAATATTAGCTTATCTGCCGGTTGGAGCAAAGCAGGACCAGGTCTTTTATCCCTGTGTATGTCCTTGTAGATTGACTTTCTAGAAAGCAACAGATGTCCAAAGACCAAACGGAGAAGAGAGAGTAAGGAAGACATAGATCAAACTTCCTAATACTCACTGTATGTGACATTATAGTCCAAATTTGATGCTTTGCTCTAATGTAATTTTGTTGAATTACTACTAAAAGATAGTCTCCACCCAGGGAGCCTATATCAGGTATATGTCTTCTCTTGTATATTTGCTTAATGTTCATAGCTTTGTGTCACCCTTACAATAACCATAACATGCATCAGTCCTGGATATTTGACACAGCACAGTCTCATAATGATTGCCATGCAATTCTCTCAAGATATTTCCACCTGATTTGATATAAACGCGTTCTGTCTGACAGCTATATATAAAATAACCAAGCACCATGGTAGATACATCAGTCTAAACAATCAGCAACAGAATTTCTAACTCTGTTGCCTTCTGACGCAACTCATCTTAGATCTGATTAGATAATCAACCATTGAAGAAAATTCAACCCTCGAAGACTCACTGGCAGCATACAGCATTCTTTCAAGGTATTTTACAACAGCCGTTCTATCTTTCTGTGGTATTTCTACGCCCTACAAACAGCTTTGTAACTGCCCTGAAAACTATTTCCATCAACAACTTCTCTGATGTTTTTACAAGAGTTCCTAAGCCACCAACCTCTGTGGAAACTGCATATACCTTCTAGTTCTACATTCAACTTGGTACACACTTGCTGGGCAGAAACATTTATACTTATAGGACGACACTGCAAGCTTGGTGTTTGCACATCATAACAAACACTTGACATCAGGGATCCACAGTTTCCTTTTCTTTGCTGCACAATCAACTGATTCCTTGTGTTTCCTACTGAGGTAAGAATTGTCAGTGTTGCCACACTGACAAATGAACCAACAATTTCAAACTGGCACGAAGAACCTTCATGTGTTGAAGCTACTGTATCTAGCATGTATGCTATCAACTGTAGGGCGATGCAAAATACATTACAACACTGGTACCATCTGCATCGGAGACATGCCCATGTCTCATTTGCATGCATGAAGATCAAATATACTGTCCTGTGTTGCAACCTTTGCACGTGCCATATGATGAGCAAACATGTTTCATATGTTGAACACATGTTTCTCCAACCATCCTCTAAACTGCAATATATTCCCTGTATTGAAAGGTCCATCAGTTACACCAACCTCTCCCCGAGCGTTCACTCTAAACACTCCAACATACCACTCTTTGAGCAAATCTGGGACAGGAAGCTAACTGACATCATACATTCATTCATAAGAATATGTGTGTGAAGGTGTGAATAATATTATCAACGCCTACTGCATAGTATGTATAGAAGTCATCCTTATAAGCAGTTGCCATACACTGACCTCCTTCATACAAGCGGAGAATGTCCTGATGAAATGTTCCCCTGATGAATATCTGCATCTTCTTGCATGACGTGCGACACCTCTTCTTTCTCCTCCTCCTGCTGCTGCTGAACATCAGTAGTCTGACACATACTGACATGTCAGAACAGTGTTGGAGTCACCTAACACAAGCAAATTTCATATGTAAGCTAAAGAAGCTACATAAATGAACTATATATCAATATGCAAGTACTGAGGCTATTGGTAACAAATTTCAAAGGCATCCACCATGCCTATGTTTGTCAAGTATGATGCGTTATATTTACCATGCCTTGCTTATCCCTCCCTTTCTTGATGGAAGGAGTTTTTGCTTGGGCTCCACTTGGCATTTCCACACTGCAGCAGCACACACACACTGAAAAGATGAACAATTTCTTTTGCTATTAGGGTATTCTAGAGTTTGCCACGTACTGTAAATATCCATTATTTCTAATATAGTATTCTAATAATGTCCTTTATTAAATTGTATTACATTTAGCATTAATAGTTATTTTTTATGAATGTTTAAAACATTTAACAAAAAAAAAAAAAAAAAACAACCTCTCTCCAGAAACGATAATATCAAGAAATAAGCAATATTAAATGCAACATTGTATATGAATGAATGTATGAAACAAGCAAACTCCGCATTAGATTTCTGAAGTCACTTATGTCATTTCGTATACTGACCTTACTCGTGGCCCAGAAGATATTATCCACCAAAATTGCCATCCATGATCATCCACTTAAATGTACCTGTATTTAATAAAATACATTTCCAGCATTGTCAAATTATATATAAATTATATATATAAATATTTGATCTCTCTCTCTCTCTCTCTTACTTACTGTTCCTCAAAAAAAAGTCTGAGCAGGCGACCATCGACACACCTATGATGCAAGTACAAAAAAGTTACATCTTATTAAAACAGTTAATGTTTTGTGATTACATTTGGCCCATTTCACGAAATCAAAAGCGTACCCGCAGACACTGCCATGGTGATAATTATGCTGCAACAGCTCTTTTGAATCCACAGGAACATTCAATAGGAGGAAATTATCACACACACTGCAAGAGTCAATCATTAGAAAAGACAGTCTACACTCTCAGCCCACCTACAGCTTTAATTCATAGAAGCCTTTTATACCTTTTTCCCATGTCGGCTGCACACAGTGTGCAAAGCCTGGCGATGTCTGCAGAAGACTCATCTACAGTTATTACAGGCTGTGAGGGTTATTTGCTTGGTGCCAACCAGACACACACCATCAGGTGATAACATCAAGAACAACACATTCCATCACCTCAATCCTCAAATCAGCTGTCATTTGACACCAAAACATTGTGTGGTGCCAGGCATCTCCACAAAGCAAATGCTGCAATAACGGCAGAATGAGTCCCCGACAAGCAGAACAAACAATAAAAATTAAACATTTGATGTCTTGAACTACATTATCACACATAACATAAACCATAATTCATTGAAATACAGCCAGATTTTCAACTCTGATACCTGCTTTTCAGGAGCTATCTGGAATCACCAACCTGTGCTGGCCTTGGAGTCGGTAGTGAGACCAGCCACTTCTGCACCGGTGGCGGCGACCCGACCTGTACTATGGCGCCTCTAAGCAGGATTGGGACATCAAAAGTACCCCAGTCATTGGCTTAACAAACAATAGCGATGAACAATACATTAAACAAGTTATTCAACTGCAAATGAAACATGATTTGGCTTACCTGCGCGTAGCCCTCCACACGGAATGAATAAAGCTCCAGCTGACAAGAGCAAGCTCAGAAGGACTCAAAGCATGACACAATTACACGAGACAGGCAAAGCTGGTCTTTAATCAAACAAAGTCAATTACTGAGAGTCAAAATCGGCCGAAATTATCAAAATCGTAAGGCAAAAGACCAAAACCACAAAAAGGAGCAAAACTAGGTCAGAACACACAAGGAATAAATGTAGACGCTCAGCTAAGTGAATACGAACCATCTGGCAGAGAAAGAAATGAAGACTTAAATACACACTAGGGGCAGGGAAACAATTAGACACAGATTACATACATTGAGGCGGGACGGAGGTAATCCTAAAAGCGAGAAACAAAGGAGACAGGTAAGATTTACAAAGAAAGGAGGTTAATTGATTTCAAAGAAGTAAAACAGGAAACTAACTAGATATCAAGGAACAAACAGGACATGATTCAAGGAGCTGGATGTGACGCAGCCTCTTGGCAGGGATTTTCATCGTAGTCCTCATTGCCACAGAGCATCAAAACTTTTACCATGAGGCATCTGGAGAAAATATGGACAAACTGTTTAAAACGATAAAACCACAAAAAAGAACATCTAAATTCACATTGTCAGTACCAGGAAAAAGTGCAGAACACATATAGCCATCACTGTGAAATAGTTCAAAGTTACTTCATTGTCAACCCTAAATACCCACTCCTGTTATGCTCCATTTCAAATCTAAAAAAATGTTTATTTATGTTATTATAGTTAATAACTATTTCAGGATGTAACTTCTAAAAGGTGTCAAATACTATTTGCTTCACTGCAATGACTACAACTTACTCACAAACACACAGACACACAAACCACGCACTGTTGAGGGACAACAACTTCAAGTCTTCGATGAGTAGAGCAAAGGAAGTCTTGTGACAAGATTGAACGAACAATGCCATTATCTTAAGAAAATAGTTGTATTCACTGTTTAAGCAATTAAGCATTAAATTACGCAGCAACACAAAAATATCCTATTTTGAACGGTTTCCGTTAAACAACGTACTAGAATCAATGAACTTGTACTTGTACAAACCGATACCTAATAACTTCAAACACTACAAGAAATAACAGTGCTGAGACATCATGCTCTCACACACTGCAAAGCTGAGCTCAAGCATAACTCCTCCAAAAACACTGACCACCAGAAGACGCACTGAAGCAGCCATGAAAAAATTGCAGAACACATATCACTATCACTGCCATTGCTCTGTTTTGAAATAAACCTTACAAACCAAAAAAAAAAAAGATACAACATAGTATCAGCCCCACATCTTTGAAACAACCAAGACAATCACATGCCCTCAAGCTGAATAACAATAAAAGCAACCACAAGCCCACAAGCCAAGACTCATTGTGAGAAACTACTTTACTTGTGAGTTTACGGTAAAACACTACCGAGTTACAAAACTGTCTGCTGTGCCTATTTGCCCATTCACTCCACACCGCGCGCTGAACCCACACAAGCAGACAGACACTTTTGAGGCACACAAACAGATTATACCCCACTCACACCACGCACAAACACATCTCGCATGGGAACAACAAAATGGAAATAAAGCGTCAATACGGCCTCCACCTGTTATCCTCTCGACTTCATAAAGCAGCAACAGAAAATAAGAAAATAAACAAGAATTCACTTTACTCCTCATGCATACCACAGACATACAATGAACGAACCTCGAACACATAATGAAACACGCATGCCAGAAATTTCTCAGTGAATCCTGGCAAGCGTTAACACAGCGGGGTTAAAGATGAATCAGTCTATATGAGCTACTGCATTATCCTAACCCAATTAAAAATCCATAGAAATAAGAAAACAAAATAAATCTCGTGAATTCTGAAAATACTATTAAAAACAAAAGACACTGATTTTTAAAGCCACTAAAATGAAAAAGACAGGACATGAAACAACTACTCAAAGGCCTCTAACACAATCTAGCCCTAACCATACCAACTCAAAAAACCATGAAAACACAATAAATAACGCAAGCAAATAATTTAAAGCAGCTTGCTATCAGCAACAAAAGACGCAGCCAATCCAAATTCATGGCTTACATTTAATACAACCACTTTGCAAATAGCAAGAACTTGCGTGAGCTGAAATCTGCTGCCCTTCTCCCCTGACTAATGGTCAAGAGGCCTTGGGGTGCACAAAGCAATGAATTGCCGACATACTACAAGACTGTGAGTTCAGTCAGGGGATGCCTTACTTTCTTTATTAAGCATGCACTCCCAATTATGGTATTATCTCTGTTGTGTAGTTATCACTAGATTGACCCACATTTTTTCTTTATGTACTATATGAACACATATAATAGTATATGACATTTAATGCATGCATGCTCTGTATGTGGGTTGCATACTCATCCTATTAAAGATTTATTAAACTATATGTTATATTAAGTGGTGGAAATGACATTTCTTACTTACTAAGAAAAACTTGTTTCCTTTATTTGTTTCCACACATATCACGCTCACAATATAATAAAACTACAAACTTTTATACTAACATAGTGAACTCTCTTCCACCTAAATTCCCTGCCCACAACAACATTGCTGACATCAGATCCCATCCCTAGATTCAAACAGAATCAGATGCATATCTACTTACAGCTCTCTCAGTACATCCACACTGGCGACCATCTGGATTACATTCATTTCCATTTATATACTTTGCCCATCCCCTGACAAACAGCTCATGACACACTGAAAAGGCCTGACAGATAACAGACACACCTGGCTGAACTGTCCCTATCAAAAGTGCTTAGCTGAAACAAACTCAACCATACTTGCTGACATCACTGACTATGCCTCATTCACATTTATATCACCACTTGATCAAATCACAGTACCCACTGTAAGACACTGTCTGCACAGCTTACATTTCTGTTGTTTGCCTTTGATATCGCACTCTCTCAAGTAGCTCACGTGAAAACAGAAAAATCCCACAAAACTACAAGCCACACATCAAACTTCACTCTTTATACTAATTATTTTCACATTCATAACCACATAAAATGAGCTCATACATTTCATATTCTTTTTATTTACTCTGACATTGGTCTGACCAAACATTCTAATGCCTTAAAACCAACTATGTTTCAAGTAATTGAGGCCTGGGACAAACTGCCTGTGTATCCTTGAGACAGCCATAAGCCTCAACAGGTTGCAAAAGAATGACTAGAGCATCAAGAGTTCAAAAGCCAGGTGATACCATCATTTTTATATGACTTTTTGATGCATACTCTGTAATACAGGTTGCCTTAACATTAATAAACAACATATTTCTTTCAAACCATATGTATAACTCATTTTCAATACTTTAACCTTAACTAACCTTCCTTCACAATGCAGCCCTGAGAAAAAAAAGTCATTGTGCCTTGATGCCTTGTTATCAAAATATGTTACCCTTGATCAATATGGAGAGAAATTATTTACTGCCAGTAAAGATGCAGCGTGTTATTACACTGATCGTCAGCAACATTGCGTATTACACCATACTTCCGCCTACAGCCAGGTTCTACACCAAGTGGACTTCATTGCTTACTCTTGGAAAACAATACTGATACATTTTTAACACTAACTCTTTCAATAATTTACCTTTACTGCAGGCAAACATGCTAAACACTTACTTTGTCAACTGCATCTATACCATTGTTTTTCCATGTTCTTCACAGACATACGATGGCAGTTCTCATTGAATTACTCCTGGGCGAGACCCCTCTGGCGCACCCCCTTAACTAACCCACAACTTTAACCCTAACCCTAATCCATAGACAATACATGTTTTATTATAACAATATAATAAAACAACTCAAATTGCTATTAAAGATTTAATGAAATCAAATAAATAAATAAAAACTATACATAATGCAGAACAACAGCAGAGAATAACAATGATTTAAAATAAGAACAATATAGTTATTATTTTTAGAACAATAAATAAAAGAATAATATACGAATAAATATAGAATAAATATTCTGAATGGCACAAATCAATCTAAAATGAAAACACACTAAAGAAATCTAATTATAACACTGTTTCCACTAAGGCAACCAGCTAAACTAAAACCTGAGCTTTCTGGCCTTCCTTGATGCAAATCATCAATAAATGTCATCATAGAACCTGCTCCCCTGTTGGTGATTGATGCTGATGACAGCAAGGCCATTGACCATTCCTGAGAACATAAAGTGCGGACCTCCTAAAATTACGACTTTAGCTTTGAAAAGCTCATCTGTACAGTGTACACTGTCCATTTCATTTGAGAAAGACCCACAGTGAACTGTCCCCCCTTTCCCCTCCTCACACAGCTTCTGAGCCACGGCTGCCTTTTCAGCAAGCAGAGGACCTGCTTCTGAGAGCCAATTTGCTAATTCTTTTGCCCCCTATGTGATACCACCCCAGGCATGCAGTTACCATGCAAAACACCACACCACACAGACATGGCATTTTCTTCACTCTCAAAAACTGCCATCAATGAACCACCCACATGTGCAAATCCAACAGGTTCTGCAGCTGTGCTGTGGAGTACTTTCTGTTTCTGCAGACTGATATGCTAGAACCTATGACCCTTTCCTTGACACTTCTTGTAACTAAAATATTTGTTTGGTTCCCAGGACACATGTGACCCCAGATACTCAGTCGAACTAAAGCACAATATATACAGTACTCAACTAATGTCATAAACAAGCGCACCCAATCAGGCAGGCACAACAATTCCACAGCACTTCAGAACAAAGCTAGAATTCCAACTAAAACAGCAGAGTAAGCAGAATAACAACTGGAAAAGCGTTACCGGAAGCCCTGCACACCTTTATTCCACAGGTACTGAGATTACGGTAGTATCTCCGCATTGCAAACCAATACAAAAGAAACTGTTTCATATGTCCTGCTGAAGAAGAAGACACACCAATGGACATGCAACATGCTGGTGCAATGCCACTCTTATCACCATATCCTTCACCACAACAACCCCTACAGAAAGGTAGAGTGAACATGCTTTCTCCATTAAGATTAACATTAACTGTAAACAAAAGCTGTCCTCCAAACTCATGTCCAACATCTCATCTGTCTAATTTTCCTTTTGCAAAGTGGACTCATTCTGTCCCACTTTACCAGAAAACACTCTGTCCATATTTTGTCTAATCTTTAGAAACTGTTGACAAAAGAGTTGTGGACACAAAACATTACGAAGCTGTGATGTCAGGATCACGAACAGCAGCATGCATTGCATTGCATTGCATTGAGGCAGCTTCGTGGCACAACAAGTTAAAGACGTAGTCGGAGGGTTTGTGGTTTGATCCCTTGATAGCGTAAAAAACGGATATGGTAGTGGTGAAGGGAGTCGCCTCCCCTGCCTCTCACTGACCAGCTGTGGTGCTCCTAGGCAAAGCACAATGCTCTCGAGAATTACTTCACTGGGGATGCTTGATGGTTCCTCTCTGCTGTTAGTAAATACAGAGGTAAATTTCCCTAACAGGGATCAATAAATTAATAATTAAAAAAAAAACCCTGATCAAACAACTTTACAGAACAAGGTAAGCACTAATACATATGTGGCGACATCTTAACATGACCAATCAAAATATATAACCGTAAAAACACCCTGTTACCGAAAAGCACTAATTATGTCCTGGTAGGTTCTCAGTGGTAGAATCAAACTTGATGGATGATGGGACATTGTCCTTGGGGCAGGTGCCACCACTGTGGTACAGGTGTTTAATAACAGCACATGAGAACACATGAAGTCCATTTGGAAAATGTAATTATTAGCTCATCTTGCTTTGTTGAGCAAAAGCCAGGACCAAGTCTTTTATCCTGTGTATGTCCTAGATTGGACTTTCCGTCCGACAAATATAATAATGTGATAATAAAATAACACACTGACCACTAACTCTGAATGAAGAAAACTTTTGCATTTACTTTCCTTTTGCAGTAACAGCTATCTGTAATGTATCCACACTTGCATTTGAGCCATATAGTTCTTCAGTTGTGACTTTTAGACTACATTTACCACTTTGCCTCATTCTGGCCTGCGTTACACTTACAATTTGGATATTTCCTCAATTGGGAAGTTACTGAGTGATTCAAAATATTTTCTTCAATTAAGAACTACAACCAACTGTGCTGAAACAAACCACATGCACACAAAACCTTGCTTCTCACTCCTGGTTTAAAATTGCTGCTATAATATTGCAGCCTTTTCTTCTTTTATTTCTCTTACTGTTCAAACAGTGCACACGGTCTGCTTTAGTCATACTGTTTATAGTATTTATTATTGTGTTTCCTCCTAATAGGTCATTTTTTTTTGAGTCTTTATATTCTGTCTGTATTATCTGTAGCAATCTGTATGTTCTGAGTGCCAGTATCCTATTGCATCTGCTCTTTGCTGCTGTAACAGTGTAATTTCCCCCATGGGACAATGGGGTTTATCTTATCTTATCTACCTTATGAAAATGAAGGGCAGAAAACTCTCTCTCGTGGGAATAGCAGTATTCTCTTCCTAAGTTATATTATTTTACAGTGTTCTCGTTCTACTCTCAAGAATTCTGATCTGTGTTCTCTTCTACAGCATTCTGTTCTCGTTCTATTCTACAGCATTCATTCTCGTTCTATTCTACAGTATTCTGTTCTGCGTTCTGTTATAGCATTCTGTTCTCTTACGTTCTCTTCTACAGCATTCCGTTCTACGTTATGTTCACCACAGCATTCCGTTCTACGTTCTATTCTACAGCATTCTGTTCTACGTTTGTATTCAACAGCATTCTGTTCTCGTTCTGTTCTACTAATGCTGATTTTTCTGCAGGCTGGGTGTGGCTGAACCCATCAATGGCCAGATTGAGAAGCTGAAACTCAGGCCCAGCTAAGGCCCACACCTTCTTCTTGTAGTCTTTTGTCTTCTGCTTAGGATTCTAAGTTTTCAGATCTTTAGTCAGAGTAATGCACAGAGTCAATCAGAGCTGGAGATCAGATAAGTTGAGTCCAGGATGCTTTTATTCCTCAATACAGGTTCAAAGCTTGCTTAAAGCAGTCCTGCAGGAACAACTGAAACTTCAAAAATGTACATCATATTTTATATGGTGTAGGTTACCTTCCTCAGGGACATATCGGACGTGTGGCATATTTGGGCATGTCCCCCATGTCCGGGCATGCTGACATATTTGGCCCATATCCCTTCCATTCCGTAATTAATATTGTAGTTTTATCAGTGTCAACCACTTCCCTCACAAATCTTATTTTCAGGTACTTGAGTTACAATGGTGTCTTTTCTCCTTGAGCTCCTCGTCCGATGTACCTTGGGGCATAGGTTACTTTATCTATTGGTGTCCAAAGTTTCATTATTTATTTTTAAAAAACTGTCCAAGCCAACCTTATCTCAATTTACCCTACAAACTTTAATAATGGCTCCCTCAAGGTTCCAGCAGTGCTAGACAAAGAGTGATACACAAAATAGCAGGTGCACTGTCTAGACAGAAAGTGATAAATAAAACAGCTAGTGTCTATTCAGACGAAGGTGATACTAAAACAGCTGATGTCTATTCGTTAAACACCCTGTGGAAATCCCGTAAATGCCCATATTTGGAGTGCACAGTGGAAACAAAGTATAGATAGCTTCTTTTTCCTTTATATTTACAAAACATACAAGACCCCACGTCCACCCACACACTACAGCTAGATTCTTCGTTCTATTCACCCAGCATTCCGTTCTCTTTCTGTTCTTACAGCATTCCGTTCTGTGTTCTATTCTGGGATTCCGTTCTACGTTCTGTTCTGATATTTCCTTCTCGTTCTATTCACCGGCATTCCGTTCTACGTTCTATTCTACAGCATTCCGTTCTGCGTTCTGTTCTACCTTGGCATTCCGTTCTGCATTCTGTTCTACAGCATTCAGATTCTCGTTCTATTTTACATTATTCCGTTCGTTCTAATCTCTACAGCATTTCCGTTCCTGCGTTCTCCTTCTGCAGCATTCCGTTCTCACGTTCTGTTCTACAGCATTCCGTTCGTTCTGTTCTACAGCATTCCGTTCTCACGTTCTGTTCTACAGCATTCCGTTCATTCTACCTTTTACGAGTATTCGTTTCTCGTTCTGTTCTACACAACTTCCGTTCTCGTTTTATTCTACTACAGCATTCGTTCTCACGTTCCTCTTCTAAAGCATTCCGTTCCTCGTTCTGTTCTACAGCATTCCGTTCTCATTCTCTTCTGGTATTATGTTCTTTTCTACAATATTATGTTCTCGTTCTCTTCAGTATTCTATATTCTATTGTACAGTATTCCCTTCTAAGTTCTATTTTACAGTGTTCTCGTTCTATTCTAAGAAATTCTGTTCTCGTTCTACAGCATTCTGTTCGTTCAACATTCTGTTCTGCATTCTCTTCACAGTATTCTATGTTCTATTTACAGTATTTTTCCTAAGTTCTGTTAGCAGTATTCTCGTTCTGTATCTCATTCTGATCTGTGTTCTCTCTACAGCATTCACGTTCATGTTCAATACCAGCATTCCGTTCTGTTCTACAGCATTCTGTTCTGCGTTCTTTTCTACAGTAATTCTGTTCTCGTTCTATTCTACAGTATTCTGTTCTGCGTTATTCTACCAGCATTCTTTTCTCGTTCTCTTCTGGCATTGTTCGTTCTCTTCTACGGCATTCTATTCGTTCTGTTCTGCAAGCATTCACTGTTATCGTTCTATTCTACGGCATTCAAGTTCTGTGTTCTGTTCTGCAGCAGTCGTTTCTCGTTCTATTCTACAATATTCTGTTCGTTTCTTCTACAGCATTCATTCTCTCACGTTCTATTCTGCAATATTCTTTTTCTCGTTCTTCTGCAACACATTCCTTATATTGTAAGCCAACACTGAGAGTTTTTTCTCTGCTCTTTACTGCCTTAACAGTGTTATCTTATCTTATCTTATCTACTGTAGAAATGAGGCAGAGATGATGGAGATATCATTCTAATTCTTATTTTATTGCCATCAATTCAATTCAATTTTGTTATTCAATAGTTATAAGTGCCTTACAGAGAAAGAAAATTCTCCCTTTATCTCAGAAGAACTCTGAGAGAGGGAAAAAACTCTCTCTTTCTCACTGTAGGAAAAAAGAAAAAAAACACTGGGAAGAAGAAGACAGCAGGAAGTTGAATAGAAGCAAGAGAAGAAAGTTCTTCTCTCTCTCTCCTCTCTCTCTTCAGTGAATTGGAAAGAAAGTTAGCATTACAGTGGTAGGTTCTACATTGAATTACTCCAAATGAAGTTTATCAGAAATTAAAATAATATACTCTATATACACCAAAAGGTAGCAAAAATATACACAATCACACATAACAACAGCAGATATGATAAGATAAAAACAATATAATTGTATTTTAGATAATAAAAAAAAAAGAATATACAAATAAAATATAGAATAAATATTCTGAATAGCACAAATCGCCCATCACACAAATTAAAAAACACACTACAGGAAATCCTAATTCTAACACTATTGCACTAAGAGCAGCAAAGAAAAAACTCAAACTAAAACCTGAGCTTTCTATTTCCTTGATGCAATCATCAATAATCATCATTACTCTGCAATCTGCTCCCCCTATTGAATGTGATTGATACTGATGACAGCAAGAACTTAGTAGTAGCTTGTGCCAAAACCGCCACTAGGCGTTCGGGCAGCTCTGTTTCTGTGGGGAATAAAGAAGGCCATGCTCTCCTTCTAAGCTCCCTCCCTCTCCATCGTGAAGACAGAAGAGGAAAAACCCCTCTCCTTGAAGACGAATAGAGATGCGAGCTATCTGTCTCAAGGGAGAAGAGGAAACTCTCTGTGCTTCGGCTCTCTCTGCCTAGGGAGAGAAGGCGAAGAATCTCCTTGCTTTCTTCCCTTTCTCTCTGCCTGAGAGAGGAGAACCAGAGAGAGAAAACACAGAGGCAAAACTCTAATAATGTATACATTATTTCCATTTCAATAAATTTCAGTCAAATTTCAAAATCTAAATTTAAAATAAGCATCTCTCCTCTCTGTGTTTCTCTCTCCTACTCCCTAGAGAAAGAGAGCAAAAACTCTCTGTTTCTCTCTCAGGAGAGAGAGAAGAGACAGAGTCTGGTGGCCGGGTCACTCTGTATTCAGTTCTCCTGGATAACCTCACAGACGCTCAAAGTGAACCTTGGGTATCAAGTAAGGATCCGCAGCATAGGCGGAACAAGCGACTGAATGCCCCAGCAAAGGCGTTGGTAGCCTAGGACACGACAGCGCACATACCAGGCTGTCCCTACCTCCTCAAGCATTGAGTCAGTGGAACTCTCTCATTTATATCATCTGGCTGCCACACGCGCCCGTGTTGGCGTCAGAGCAGTTGCCTGAGATCAAAAAGGCGGGTGAGATGGTGGCGTCACCAAGCCACCTCCTCCTGAGCTGCTGCTCACTGGATACTTTTGCTTTTGACTACATTCACACAGTTAAACTCCTACAAACTGTGTGAGTGAAAATCCAGCAAGTGTAGGGTGTTCTGGTACATCAGTCAGATTGTTTGGAGAAATTCAAAGCATTCCAAAGGCAGTGGAAAGAATAAAAATGATCATGTGCAGGTCTGCCTTTGATTTTACAGACATTTGTCAGCAACATGACTTCATTTAATACTGTGAGTTCACATGATCATCCACAGCTGAAGCTCACATTCCATGCACCTGTCCTGACAAGATGCACATGGGATTCGTTAACATGATCCACCATGTCTCAGCTAAAATGTTTTCTTGAGTCTTATTCAAAATGGCGACACTGAAAACTGGAACCATCTGTGCCAACAGAATGAGATAAAGTTCTGAAAAATATCAACAAACTCAGGCAAAGCTTCATAAATACAACTGTGCACATTAAAAACTGTATTCATTTCAACGAATTGTATCAGCTGTCAATATAAGTTTATTTTTCCCAACTAGTTATTAACAAAATGAACATATTTAGTAACACGCTTATTCTTGTGGTCACAGTTATATTGAATTTCAAATAAACCTACTGTAACCCCCAGCAGTAATGACACAGGTTCATTTCCTGAACTACTCGCTTGAGATTTTCCAGATTTACCATAAGCTCATAGATCTAACAGGATGCTTTGAGTGAATTAATGTTTCAGTCATTAAAACTGGTACAAGTACAAAAGACACTGAGGAAAGCAGACATTCCAATATAGACAGCAATTAAATCGCATTTCTGTATTGTAGCTGATTAAAAGCTAATACAGAAATGGACTTGTAATTAATTACAAATTGGCCTGTGGGGAAAAACCTCCTCAGTGTGTTTTTGAATGGTTACAATACGGTGAAACAGATAGTACGAAAAAAGCAGCAACAAACTCAGGCAAGGCTTCATAAATACCTTTGTGCACGACTAAAAAGTGGATTCATTTCAAGAATTGTGTTAACCATCAATATCAGCAGAAGGTATGAAAAGAATGGTATAGACAGTGAATGACACAAGTGTTAAAAGCCGACACACATATATACAGTAGCATATATAGTAGTTTATTTCAGCTTCATTTAAACAGGTAAGTCCATTGAGAACCAATTCTCATTTGCAGTGACAACCTATTACAGACACAATCCAGTAGATAGAATAAAGGGATCACAGTACAAATTCAATACATATCAATCAAAAATGACAGTGTGTAATGTATTGCATATATATATACAGTGAGTTTCATGGTAAATGACTAAAAACAGAAATTACAAGGATGTTGGATTGGTTGTAATGTATTCTTAAAGAGAATGTATTAAAAGGCTAGGTTTTAAGAGTCTATTTGTGAAGTGATTCCCGATGCGTTGTGGCAGAAAGTGAAGAGAAGCAACCAAAGGAGGTGGAGCTTTTGAATGTGAGGTTAATAAAGCTGCTGGAGCAAAGACTAGACTGAGTTCTGAATATTGAGCAAAAAGAAGCGTAGAGTATGAACACTGTAAATGTAATTGCTAATAAGCAAGCTGAAGTGATCTTAACGGTGTGTAGCACTTTGCTGACTCTGCTCGTTACACTTAGTTAATAGCTTTTAGTGAATAAAGTAATTAAAGGCATCAGCTACGACAAAGTATAGTGATGAAGAGCCGTCCTCACAACCACAGCACCTATGCCCGACACCGTTGGCAGGACTTAACTTTAATGTGACATCTCGCGCATTTCCCATTGAAAGGCGATGCTACATTAATGACACCAACCTTGCGTTGAAGCGGAAGAAAAGCTTCTGTCTCTATCATGTTACAAAAAAAGGTAAGTTGCTGCAAACTGGAAGAAGATTTATAGAAGCTTTTTATTTAGTAAGGTCTCTAGGTTTTATGCAGTAATACCTCATCTGTGGCCGAAGGTTCCAGGTTAACAAGTATGTCTTCAGATTGCCAATTCAAATACTCTAAACAAGCTAGTGGAAAGGATTAGGGCCCACTAAAAAATAATTTTCTGACTTTTTTTCTCCAAATTCACAACTTTAATCTCAAATTATGGGTACCTGCAAGGCAGGAGAATACAGGAGGAGAAGCCAAAGGCGTTTCCCTCAACATGTCAGTTTAAAGTGACTTTATATGAGAATAGCGAGGGTTCAGAAGAAGCAATCTAGAAGCAATGGAAAACAAAAAAGGTGGTGACAGGAGATATTTGGTGGGTTACCCGACAATTATAACAGAGTTCATTAGGTAGCAGCATGTTGGCTAGGAGAGAGAGACTCACACCTATGTTGATTATCCAAGTATAAAGGCTATTAGCTTACTAGCGGGTCTGTCTTTTGAACGTTTCTTGGCCTGTTATATTGTAGGAGCCATTATCATATATATACATCAAATATTACATATGTAGTAGTGATGGTGGTTGTTGGTTTATCTGTTGGTTTGGTCTGGTTGTCCATGAGGGATGACCAAGTTGACAAAGGGCATTCATGCGCGTATTCCATCCAAGCTCTATGTTTTTATGAAATATGGGTAACACTTTATAATAACTATCCATTGTAACTGATTAATGAAGCATTAATAAACTGTTGATTAATGACTTATAAGGGACCTGTTAAATAACAATTAACAGTTTGTGAGGATTATAACACAACAACTTTATAGCCATAATAGATAACTTAAAGCTGTTAGTTAACAAGTTATAAATGACTATTTAGCACTGTATGTTAATGGTTTATAAGTATATACCTTTATAGAATTACCCCTAACCAGACCACGAACAAGCTATTAGTAAATAATATGCTGTATTGATTTATTTGAGAATCAGTTAATAGTTTATATCGTCATTGGGGACCTGTGGTACTTCCTAATACTCACTGTATGTGACATTATAGTCCAAATTTGATGCTTTGCTCTAATGTAATTTTGTTGAATTACTACTAAAAGATAGTCTCCACCCAGGGAGCCTATATCAGGTATATGTCTTCTCTTGTATATTTGCTTAATGTTCATAGCTTTGTGTCACCCTTACAATAACCATAACATGCATCAGTCCTGGATATTTGACACAGCACAGTCTCATAATGATTGCCATGCAATTCTCTCAAGATATTTCCACCTGATTTGATATAAACGCGTTCTGTCTGACAGCTATATATAAAATAACCAAGCACCATGGTAGATACATCAGTCTAAACAATCAGCAACAGAATTTCTAACTCTGTTGCCTTCTGACGCAACTCATCTTAGATCTGATTAGATAATCAACCATTGAAGAAAATTCAACCCTCGAAGACTCACTGGCAGCATACAGCATTCTTTCAAGGTATTTTACAACAGCCGTTCTATCTTTCTGTGGTATTTCTACGCCCTACAAACAGCTTTGTAACTGCCCTGAAAACTATTTCCATCAACAACTTCTCTGATGTTTTTACAAGAGTTCCTAAGCCACCAACCTCTGTGGAAACTGCATATACCTTCTAGTTCTACATTCAACTTGGTACACACTT
Source organism: Toxotes chatareus (assembly GCA_016801885.1). NCBI lineage: Eukaryota > Metazoa > Chordata > Actinopteri > Toxotidae > Toxotes > Toxotes chatareus. The sequence goes on from JAFBJY010001396.1 coordinate 21,359, forward strand.
GCTGGGCAGAAACATTTATACTTATAGGACGACACTGCAAGCTTGGTGTTTGCACATCATAACAAACACTTGACATCAGGGATCCACAGTTTCCTTTTCTTTGCTGCACAATCAACTGATTCCTTGTGTTTCCTACTGAGGTAAGAATTGTCAGTGTTGCCACACTGACAAATGAACCAACAATTTCAAACTGGCACGAAGAACCTTCATGTGTTGAAGCTACTGTATCTAGCATGTATGCTATCAACTGTAGGGCGATGCAAAATACATTACAACACTGGTACCATCTGCATCGGAGACATGCCCATGTCTCATTTGCATGCATGAAGATCAAATATACTGTCCTGTGTTGCAACCTTTGCACGTGCCATATGATGAGCAAACATGTTTCATATGTTGAACACATGTTTCTCCAACCATCCTCTAAACTGCAATATATTCCCTGTATTGAAAGGTCCATCAGTTACACCAACCTCTCCCCGAGCGTTCACTCTAAACACTCCAACATACCACTCTTTGAGCAAATCTGGGACAGGAAGCTAACTGACATCATACATTCATTCATAAGAATATGTGTGTGAAGGTGTGAATAATATTATCAACGCCTACTGCATAGTATGTATAGAAGTCATCCTTATAAGCAGTTGCCATACACTGACCTCCTTCATACAAGCGGAGAATGTCCTGATGAAATGTTCCCCTGATGAATATCTGCATCTTCTTGCATGACGTGCGACACCTCTTCTTTCTCCTCCTCCTGCTGCTGCTGAACATCAGTAGTCTGACACATACTGACATGTCAGAACAGTGTTGGAGTCACCTAACACAAGCAAATTTCATATGTAAGCTAAAGAAGCTACATAAATGAACTATATATCAATATGCAAGTACTGAGGCTATTGGTAACAAATTTCAAAGGCATCCACCATGCCTATGTTTGTCAAGTATGATGCGTTATATTTACCATGCCTTGCTTATCCCTCCCTTTCTTGATGGAAGGAGTTTTTGCTTGGGCTCCACTTGGCATTTCCACACTGCAGCAGCACACACACACTGAAAAGATGAACAATTTCTTTTGCTATTAGGGTATTCTAGAGTTTGCCACGTACTGTAAATATCCATTATTTCTAATATAGTATTCTAATAATGTCCTTTATTAAATTGTATTACATTTAGCATTAATAGTTATTTTTTATGAATGTTTAAAACATTTAACAAAAAAAAAAAAAAAAAACAACCTCTCTCCAGAAACGATAATATCAAGAAATAAGCAATATTAAATGCAACATTGTATATGAATGAATGTATGAAACAAGCAAACTCCGCATTAGATTTCTGAAGTCACTTATGTCATTTCGTATACTGACCTTACTCGTGGCCCAGAAGATATTATCCACCAAAATTGCCATCCATGATCATCCACTTAAATGTACCTGTATTTAATAAAATACATTTCCAGCATTGTCAAATTATATATAAATTATATATATAAATATTTGATCTCTCTCTCTCTCTCTCTTACTTACTGTTCCTCAAAAAAAAGTCTGAGCAGGCGACCATCGACACACCTATGATGCAAGTACAAAAAAGTTACATCTTATTAAAACAGTTAATGTTTTGTGATTACATTTGGCCCATTTCACGAAATCAAAAGCGTACCCGCAGACACTGCCATGGTGATAATTATGCTGCAACAGCTCTTTTGAATCCACAGGAACATTCAATAGGAGGAAATTATCACACACACTGCAAGAGTCAATCATTAGAAAAGACAGTCTACACTCTCAGCCCACCTACAGCTTTAATTCATAGAAGCCTTTTATACCTTTTTCCCATGTCGGCTGCACACAGTGTGCAAAGCCTGGCGATGTCTGCAGAAGACTCATCTACAGTTATTACAGGCTGTGAGGGTTATTTGCTTGGTGCCAACCAGACACACACCATCAGGTGATAACATCAAGAACAACACATTCCATCACCTCAATCCTCAAATCAGCTGTCATTTGACACCAAAACATTGTGTGGTGCCAGGCATCTCCACAAAGCAAATGCTGCAATAACGGCAGAATGAGTCCCCGACAAGCAGAACAAACAATAAAAATTAAACATTTGATGTCTTGAACTACATTATCACACATAACATAAACCATAATTCATTGAAATACAGCCAGATTTTCAACTCTGATACCTGCTTTTCAGGAGCTATCTGGAATCACCAACCTGTGCTGGCCTTGGAGTCGGTAGTGAGACCAGCCACTTCTGCACCGGTGGCGGCGACCCGACCTGTACTATGGCGCCTCTAAGCAGGATTGGGACATCAAAAGTACCCCAGTCATTGGCTTAACAAACAATAGCGATGAACAATACATTAAACAAGTTATTCAACTGCAAATGAAACATGATTTGGCTTACCTGCGCGTAGCCCTCCACACGGAATGAATAAAGCTCCAGCTGACAAGAGCAAGCTCAGAAGGACTCAAAGCATGACACAATTACACGAGACAGGCAAAGCTGGTCTTTAATCAAACAAAGTCAATTACTGAGAGTCAAAATCGGCCGAAATTATCAAAATCGTAAGGCAAAAGACCAAAACCACAAAAAGGAGCAAAACTAGGTCAGAACACACAAGGAATAAATGTAGACGCTCAGCTAAGTGAATACGAACCATCTGGCAGAGAAAGAAATGAAGACTTAAATACACACTAGGGGCAGGGAAACAATTAGACACAGATTACATACATTGAGGCGGGACGGAGGTAATCCTAAAAGCGAGAAACAAAGGAGACAGGTAAGATTTACAAAGAAAGGAGGTTAATTGATTTCAAAGAAGTAAAACAGGAAACTAACTAGATATCAAGGAACAAACAGGACATGATTCAAGGAGCTGGATGTGACGCAGCCTCTTGGCAGGGATTTTCATCGTAGTCCTCATTGCCACAGAGCATCAAAACTTTTACCATGAGGCATCTGGAGAAAATATGGACAAACTGTTTAAAACGATAAAACCACAAAAAAGAACATCTAAATTCACATTGTCAGTACCAGGAAAAAGTGCAGAACACATATAGCCATCACTGTGAAATAGTTCAAAGTTACTTCATTGTCAACCCTAAATACCCACTCCTGTTATGCTCCATTTCAAATCTAAAAAAATGTTTATTTATGTTATTATAGTTAATAACTATTTCAGGATGTAACTTCTAAAAGGTGTCAAATACTATTTGCTTCACTGCAATGACTACAACTTACTCACAAACACACAGACACACAAACCACGCACTGTTGAGGGACAACAACTTCAAGTCTTCGATGAGTAGAGCAAAGGAAGTCTTGTGACAAGATTGAACGAACAATGCCATTATCTTAAGAAAATAGTTGTATTCACTGTTTAAGCAATTAAGCATTAAATTACGCAGCAACACAAAAATATCCTATTTTGAACGGTTTCCGTTAAACAACGTACTAGAATCAATGAACTTGTACTTGTACAAACCGATACCTAATAACTTCAAACACTACAAGAAATAACAGTGCTGAGACATCATGCTCTCACACACTGCAAAGCTGAGCTCAAGCATAACTCCTCCAAAAACACTGACCACCAGAAGACGCACTGAAGCAGCCATGAAAAAATTGCAGAACACATATCACTATCACTGCCATTGCTCTGTTTTGAAATAAACCTTACAAACCAAAAAAAAAAAAGATACAACATAGTATCAGCCCCACATCTTTGAAACAACCAAGACAATCACATGCCCTCAAGCTGAATAACAATAAAAGCAACCACAAGCCCACAAGCCAAGACTCATTGTGAGAAACTACTTTACTTGTGAGTTTACGGTAAAACACTACCGAGTTACAAAACTGTCTGCTGTGCCTATTTGCCCATTCACTCCACACCGCGCGCTGAACCCACACAAGCAGACAGACACTTTTGAGGCACACAAACAGATTATACCCCACTCACACCACGCACAAACACATCTCGCATGGGAACAACAAAATGGAAATAAAGCGTCAATACGGCCTCCACCTGTTATCCTCTCGACTTCATAAAGCAGCAACAGAAAATAAGAAAATAAACAAGAATTCACTTTACTCCTCATGCATACCACAGACATACAATGAACGAACCTCGAACACATAATGAAACACGCATGCCAGAAATTTCTCAGTGAATCCTGGCAAGCGTTAACACAGCGGGGTTAAAGATGAATCAGTCTATATGAGCTACTGCATTATCCTAACCCAATTAAAAATCCATAGAAATAAGAAAACAAAATAAATCTCGTGAATTCTGAAAATACTATTAAAAACAAAAGACACTGATTTTTAAAGCCACTAAAATGAAAAAGACAGGACATGAAACAACTACTCAAAGGCCTCTAACACAATCTAGCCCTAACCATACCAACTCAAAAAACCATGAAAACACAATAAATAACGCAAGCAAATAATTTAAAGCAGCTTGCTATCAGCAACAAAAGACGCAGCCAATCCAAATTCATGGCTTACATTTAATACAACCACTTTGCAAATAGCAAGAACTTGCGTGAGCTGAAATCTGCTGCCCTTCTCCCCTGACTAATGGTCAAGAGGCCTTGGGGTGCACAAAGCAATGAATTGCCGACATACTACAAGACTGTGAGTTCAGTCAGGGGATGCCTTACTTTCTTTATTAAGCATGCACTCCCAATTATGGTATTATCTCTGTTGTGTAGTTATCACTAGATTGACCCACATTTTTTCTTTATGTACTATATGAACACATATAATAGTATATGACATTTAATGCATGCATGCTCTGTATGTGGGTTGCATACTCATCCTATTAAAGATTTATTAAACTATATGTTATATTAAGTGGTGGAAATGACATTTCTTACTTACTAAGAAAAACTTGTTTCCTTTATTTGTTTCCACACATATCACGCTCACAATATAATAAAACTACAAACTTTTATACTAACATAGTGAACTCTCTTCCACCTAAATTCCCTGCCCACAACAACATTGCTGACATCAGATCCCATCCCTAGATTCAAACAGAATCAGATGCATATCTACTTACAGCTCTCTCAGTACATCCACACTGGCGACCATCTGGATTACATTCATTTCCATTTATATACTTTGCCCATCCCCTGACAAACAGCTCATGACACACTGAAAAGGCCTGACAGATAACAGACACACCTGGCTGAACTGTCCCTATCAAAAGTGCTTAGCTGAAACAAACTCAACCATACTTGCTGACATCACTGACTATGCCTCATTCACATTTATATCACCACTTGATCAAATCACAGTACCCACTGTAAGACACTGTCTGCACAGCTTACATTTCTGTTGTTTGCCTTTGATATCGCACTCTCTCAAGTAGCTCACGTGAAAACAGAAAAATCCCACAAAACTACAAGCCACACATCAAACTTCACTCTCAATCACACAACAGAGAATAACAATAATGTAAAATATAAACAATATAATTTTATTACTTTAGAATAATAAAGAAAATAAAAGAATAATACACAAATAAAATATAGAATAAATATTCTGAATAACACAAATCCTTCATCACACAAATGAAAACACACTAAAGGAAATCTAATTATAACATTATTAAAACAAAACTAACAAACAAAAACTAAAACTAAAACCTGACCTTTCTGGCCTTCCTTGATGCAAAATCATCAATAATGTCATCATATGAAACCTGCTCCCCTGTCCCTGCTGAAGAAGAAGACACACCAATGGACATGCAACATGCTGGTGCAATGCCACTCTTATCACCATATCCTTCACCACAACAACCCCTACAGAAAGGTAGAGTGAACATGCTTTCTCCATTAAGATTAACATTAACTGTAAACAAAAGCTGTCCTCCAAACTCATGTCCAACATCTCATCTGTCTAATTTTCCTTTTGCAAAGTGGACTCATTCTGTCCCACTTTACCAGAAAACACTCTGTCCATATTTTGTCTAATCTTTAGAAACTGTTGACAAAAGAGTTGTGGACACAAAACATTACGAAGCTGTGATGTCAGGATCACGAACAGCAGCATGCATTGCATTGCATTGCATTGAGGCAGCTTCGTGGCACAACAAGTTAAAGACGTAGTCGGAGGGTTTGTGGTTTGATCCCTTGATAGCGTAAAAAACGGATATGGTAGTGGTGAAGGGAGTCGCCTCCCCTGCCTCTCACTGACCAGCTGTGGTGCTCCTAGGCAAAGCACAATGCTCTCGAGAATTACTTCACTGGGGATGCTTGATGGTTCCTCTCTGCTGTTAGTAAATACAGAGGTAAATTTCCCTAACAGGGATCAATAAATTAATAATTAAAAAAAAAACCCTGATCAAACAACTTTACAGAACAAGGTAAGCACTAATACATATGTGGCGACATCTTAACATGACCAATCAAAATATATAACCGTAAAAACACCCTGTTACCGAAAAGCACTAATTATGTCCTGGTAGGTTCTCAGTGGTAGAATCAAACTTGATGGATGATGGGACATTGTCCTTGGGGCAGGTGCCACCACTGTGGTACAGGTGTTTAATAACAGCACATGAGAACACATGAAGTCCATTTGGAAAATGTAATTATTAGCTCATCTTGCTTTGTTGAGCAAAAGCCAGGACCAAGTCTTTTATCCTGTGTATGTCCTAGATTGGACTTTCCGTCCGACAAATATAATAATGTGATAATAAAATAACACACTGACCACTAACTCTGAATGAAGAAAACTTTTGCATTTACTTTCCTTTTGCAGTAACAGCTATCTGTAATGTATCCACACTTGCATTTGAGCCATATAGTTCTTCAGTTGTGACTTTTAGACTACATTTACCACTTTGCCTCATTCTGGCCTGCGTTACACTTACAATTTGGATATTTCCTCAATTGGGAAGTTACTGAGTGATTCAAAATATTTTCTTCAATTAAGAACTACAACCAACTGTGCTGAAACAAACCACATGCACACAAAACCTTGCTTCTCACTCCTGGTTTAAAATTGCTGCTATAATATTGCAGCCTTTTCTTCTTTTATTTCTCTTACTGTTCAAACAGTGCACACGGTCTGCTTTAGTCATACTGTTTATAGTATTTATTATTGTGTTTCCTCCTAATAGGTCATTTTTTTTTGAGTCTTTATATTCTGTCTGTATTATCTGTAGCAATCTGTATGTTCTGAGTGCCAGTATCCTATTGCATCTGCTCTTTGCTGCTGTAACAGTGTAATTTCCCCCATGGGACAATGGGGTTTATCTTATCTTATCTACCTTATGAAAATGAAGGGCAGAAAACTCTCTCTCGTGGGAATAGCAGTATTCTCTTCCTAAGTTATATTATTTTACAGTGTTCTACGTTCTACTCTCAAGAATTCTGATCTGTGTTCTCTTCTACAGCATTCTGTTCTCGTTCTATTCTACAGCATTCTATGTTCTGTACAGTATTCTATTCCTACAGTCTATTCTGTTCTGCGTTCTGTTCCATAGCATTTCTGTTCTCTTACGTTCTCTTCTACAGCATTCCGTTCTACGTTATGTTCACCACAGCATTCCGTTCTACGTTCTATTCTACAGCATTCTGTTCTACGTTTGTATTCAACAGCATTCTGTTCTCGTTCTGTTCTACTAATGCTGATTTTTCTGCAGGCTGGGTGTGGCTGAACCCATCAATGGCCAGATTGAGAAGCTGAACTCTTCAGGCCCAGCTAAGGCCCACACCTTCTTCTTGTAGTCTTTTGTCTTCTGCTTAGGATTCTAAGTTTTCAGATCTTTAGTCAGAGTAAATGCCAGTAGAGTCAATCTAGAGGCTGGAGATCAGATAAGTTGAGTCCAGGATGCTTTTATTCCTCAATACAGAGTTCAAAGCTTGCTTAAAGCAGTCCTGCAGGAACAACTGAAACTTCAAAAATGTACATCATATTTTATATGGTGTAGGTTACACCTTCCCTCAGGGACATATCCGGGGCGATGTATTGGCATATTTGGGCATGTCCCCGAACATGTCCGGGCATGCTGACATATTTGGCCCATATCCCTTCCCATTTCCGTGAAATTAATATTGTAGCCAGATTTTTATCAGTGTCAACCACTTCCCTCACAAATCTTATTTTCAGGTACTTGAGTTACAATGGTGTCTTTTTCTCCTTGAGCTCCTCGATCCGATGTACCTTGGGGCATAGGTTACTTTATCTATTGGTGTCCAAAGTTTCATTATTTATTTTTAAAAAACTGTCCAAGCCAACCTTATCTCAATTTTACCCCTACAAACTTTAATAATGGCTCCCTCAAGGTTCCAGCAGTGCTAGACAAAGAGTGATACACAAAATAGCAGGTGCACTGTCTAGACAGAAAGTGATAAATAAAACAGCTAGTGTCTATTCAGACAGAAGGTGATACACTAAAACCAGCTGATGTCTATTCGTTAAACACCCTGTGGAAATCCCGTAAATGCCCATATTTGGAGTGCACAGTGGAAACAAAGTATAGATAGCTTCTAGCATAGCTTTATATTTACAAAACATACAAGACCCCACGTCCACCCACACACTACAACATTCCGTTCGTTCTATTCTACAGCATTCACGTTCTCGTTCTATTCTACAGTATTCCCATTCTGCCGTTCTATTCTACCCAGGATTCCGTTCGTTCTGTTCTGATATTCGTTTTGCATTCTGTTCTAGCATTCCATTTCGTTCCTTGCAACTTGATCCGTTCTACGTTCTGTTCTTCAGCATTCCAAGTTCTAATTCTGTTCTACAACGTTCTACATATTCTACAGCATTCGTTCGTTCTATTAGCATTCCGTTCTGCATTCCGTTCTACAACATTCCGTTCGTTCTATTCTACAGCATTCCGTTCTGAATTTCCTTCTGAGATTCCCGTTCTCGTTCTGTTCTACAGTATTCCGTTTTAGTTCTGTTCTACAGCATTCCGTTCTGCGTTCTGTTCTGGCAGTCCGTTCTGAATTCTGTTCCTTAACGCATTCCGTTCTACGTTCTGTTCTGGCATTCCGTTCACATTCTACGGCATTCCGTTCTACGTTCTGTTCTACAGCATTCCGTTCTGCGTTCTGACTACAGCATTCCATTCGTTCTATTCTGCAGCATTCAGATTCTCGTTCTATTTTACATTATTCCGTTCGTTCTAATCTCTACAGCATTTCCGTTCCTGCGTTCTCCTTCTGCAGCATTCCGTTCTCACGTTCTGTTCTACAGCATTCCGTTCGTTCTGTTCTACAGCATTCCGTTCTCACGTTCTGTTCTACAGCATTCCGTTCATTCTACCTTTTACGAGTATTCGTTTCTCGTTCTGTTCTACACAACTTCCGTTCTCGTTTTATTCTACTACAGCATTCGTTCTCACGTTCCTCTTCTAAAGCATTCCGTTCCTCGTTCTGTTCTACAGCATTCCGTTCTCATTCTCTTCTGGTATTATGTTCTTTTCTACAATATTATGTTCTCGTTCTCTTCAGTATTCTATATTCTATTGTACAGTATTCCCTTCTAAGTTCTATTTTACAGTGTTCTCGTTCTATTCTAAGAAATTCTGTTCTCGTTCTACAGCATTCTGTTCGTTCAACATTCTGTTCTGCATTCTCTTCACAGTATTCTATGTTCTATTTACAGTATTTTTCCTAAGTTCTGTTAGCAGTATTCTCGTTCTGTATCTCATTCTGATCTGTGTTCTCTCTACAGCATTCACGTTCATGTTCAATACCAGCATTCCGTTCTGTTCTACAGCATTCTGTTCTGCGTTCTTTTCTACAGTAATTCTGTTCTCGTTCTATTCTACAGTATTCTGTTCTGCGTTATTCTACCAGCATTCTTTTCTCGTTCTCTTCTGGCATTGTTCGTTCTCTTCTACGGCATTCTATTCGTTCTGTTCTGCAAGCATTCACTGTTATCGTTCTATTCTACGGCATTCAAGTTCTGTGTTCTGTTCTGCAGCAGTCGTTTCTCGTTCTATTCTACAATATTCTGTTCGTTTCTTCTACAGCATTCATTCTCTCACGTTCTATTCTGCAATATTCTTTTTCTCGTTCTTCTGCAACACATTCCTTATATTGTAAGCCAACACTGAGAGTTTTTTCTCTGCTCTTTACTGCCTTAACAGTGTTATCTTATCTTATCTTATCTACTGTAGAAATGAGGCAGAGATGATGGAGATATCATTCTAATTCTTATTTTATTGCCATCAATTCAATTCAATTTTGTTATTCAATAGTTATAAGTGCCTTACAGAGAAAGAAAATTCTCCCTTTATCTCAGAAGAACTCTGAGAGAGGGAAAAAACTCTCTCTTTCTCACTGTAGGAAAAAAGAAAAAAAACACTGGGAAGAAGAAGACAGCAGGAAGTTGAATAGAAGCAAGAGAAGAAAGTTCTTCTCTCTCTCTCCTCTCTCTCTTCAGTGAATTGGAAAGAAAGTTAGCATTACAGTGGTAGGTTCTACATTGAATTACTCCAAATGAAGTTTATCAGAAATTAAAATAATATACTCTATATACACCAAAAGGTAGCAAAAATATACACAATCACACATAACAACAGCAGATATGATAAGATAAAAACAATATAATTGTATTTTAGATAATAAAAAAAAAAGAATATACAAATAAAATATAGAATAAATATTCTGAATAGCACAAATCGCCCATCACACAAATTAAAAAACACACTACAGGAAATCCTAATTCTAACACTATTGCACTAAGAGCAGCAAAGAAAAAACTCAAACTAAAACCTGAGCTTTCTATTTCCTTGATGCAATCATCAATAATCATCATTACTCTGCAATCTGCTCCCCCTATTGAATGTGATTGATACTGATGACAGCAAGAACTTAGTAGTAGCTTGTGCCAAAACCGCCACTAGGCGTTCGGGCAGCTCTGTTTCTGTGGGGAATAAAGAAGGCCATGCTCTCCTTCTAAGCTCCCTCCCTCTCCATCGTGAAGACAGAAGAGGAAAAACCCCTCTCCTTGAAGACGAATAGAGATGCGAGCTATCTGTCTCAAGGGAGAAGAGGAAACTCTCTGTGCTTCGGCTCTCTCTGCCTAGGGAGAGAAGGCGAAGAATCTCCTTGCTTTCTTCCCTTTCTCTCTGCCTGAGAGAGGAGAACCAGAGAGAGAAAACACAGAGGCAAAACTCTAATAATGTATACATTATTTCCATTTCAATAAATTTCAGTCAAATTTCAAAATCTAAATTTAAAATAAGCATCTCTCCTCTCTGTGTTTCTCTCTCCTACTCCCTAGAGAAAGAGAGCAAAAACTCTCTGTTTCTCTCTCAGGAGAGAGAGAAGAGACAGAGTCTGGTGGCCGGGTCACTCTGTATTCAGTTCTCCTGGATAACCTCACAGACGCTCAAAGTGAACCTTGGGTATCAAGTAAGGATCCGCAGCATAGGCGGAACAAGCGACTGAATGCCCCAGCAAAGGCGTTGGTAGCCTAGGACACGACAGCGCACATACCAGGCTGTCCCTACCTCCTCAAGCATTGAGTCAGTGGAACTCTCTCATTTATATCATCTGGCTGCCACACGCGCCCGTGTTGGCGTCAGAGCAGTTGCCTGAGATCAAAAAGGCGGGTGAGATGGTGGCGTCACCAAGCCACCTCCTCCTGAGCTGCTGCTCACTGGATACTTTTGCTTTTGACTACATTCACACAGTTAAACTCCTACAAACTGTGTGAGTGAAAATCCAGCAAGTGTAGGGTGTTCTGGTACATCAGTCAGATTGTTTGGAGAAATTCAAAGCATTCCAAAGGCAGTGGAAAGAATAAAAATGATCATGTGCAGGTCTGCCTTTGATTTTACAGACATTTGTCAGCAACATGACTTCATTTAATACTGTGAGTTCACATGATCATCCACAGCTGAAGCTCACATTCCATGCACCTGTCCTGACAAGATGCACATGGGATTCGTTAACATGATCCACCATGTCTCAGCTAAAATGTTTTCTTGAGTCTTATTCAAAATGGCGACACTGAAAACTGGAACCATCTGTGCCAACAGAATGAGATAAAGTTCTGAAAAATATCAACAAACTCAGGCAAAGCTTCATAAATACAACTGTGCACATTAAAAACTGTATTCATTTCAACGAATTGTATCAGCTGTCAATATAAGTTTATTTTTCCCAACTAGTTATTAACAAAATGAACATATTTAGTAACACGCTTATTCTTGTGGTCACAGTTATATTGAATTTCAAATAAACCTACTGTAACCCCCAGCAGTAATGACACAGGTTCATTTCCTGAACTACTCGCTTGAGATTTTCCAGATTTACCATAAGCTCATAGATCTAACAGGATGCTTTGAGTGAATTAATGTTTCAGTCATTAAAACTGGTACAAGTACAAAAGACACTGAGGAAAGCAGACATTCCAATATAGACAGCAATTAAATCGCATTTCTGTATTGTAGCTGATTAAAAGCTAATACAGAAATGGACTTGTAATTAATTACAAATTGGCCTGTGGGGAAAAACCTCCTCAGTGTGTTTTTGAATGGTTACAATACGGTGAAACAGATAGTACGAAAAAAGCAGCAACAAACTCAGGCAAGGCTTCATAAATACCTTTGTGCACGACTAAAAAGTGGATTCATTTCAAGAATTGTGTTAACCATCAATATCAGCAGAAGGTATGAAAAGAATGGTATAGACAGTGAATGACACAAGTGTTAAAAGCCGACACACATATATACAGTAGCATATATAGTAGTTTATTTCAGCTTCATTTAAACAGGTAAGTCCATTGAGAACCAATTCTCATTTGCAGTGACAACCTATTACAAGACACAATCCAGTAGATAGAATAAAGGGATCACAGTACAAATTCAATACATATCCAATCAAAAATGACAGTGTGTAATGTATATGCATATATATATACAGTGAGTTTCATGGTAAATGACTAAAAACAGAAATTACAAGGATGTTGGATTGGTTGTAATGTATTCTTAAAGAGAATGTATTAAAAGGCTAGGTTTTAAGAGTCTATTTGTGAAGTGATTCCCGATGCGTTGTGGCAGAAAGTGAAGAGAAGCAACCAAAGGAGGTGGAGCTTTTGAATGTGAGGTTAATAAAGCTGCTGGAGCAAAGACTAGACTGAGTTCTGAATATTGAGCAAAAAGAAGCGTAGAGTATGAACACTGTAAATGTAATTGCTAATAAGCAAGCTGAAGTGATCTTAACGGTGTGTAGCACTTTGTTGGTAACACTTTATAATAACTATCCATTGTAACTAGTTAATAGAGCATTAATAAACTGTTAGTTAATGACTTATAAAGGACCTGTTAAATAACAATTAACAGTTTGTTAAGGATTATAACTTTATGCTTTATAGCTAACCAATAGATAACTTAAAAGCTGTTAGTTAATAAGTTATAAATGACTATTTAACTGTATGTTAATGGTTTATAAGTATACCTTTATAAAATTACTAATAGACCACGAACAAGCTATTAGTAAATAATGTGCTAATGATTTGTTGAGAATCAGTTAATAGTTTATATATACGTCATTGAGACGTTATTCTAAAGTTGCAACTATTCCTCATGTATTGACTGTTAGTAAATGAGGAATAGTTGCAACATAGAATAACGTCCTAATAACTCCATAAGCTAATAACTAATACTTAACTAATATATTAACTCACACTTTACAGATGAGTTGTTAATAGTTAACCATCTGCTAATACTAGTGAAACCTTGTAGAACAGCAAATGAGTGGAATTTCAAGTTCAAGGTACAGAAATTTGATGTGATACCTAAAATATAAAACTTTGTAAGCGCAACCTTGTTTCACCAAAAGCTTTTTCTGTGTACTGTGTATTTAACCAAAGAAACACCACAGATGAAATGTTGAACATTGTGTTTAATACAGAAACAAACATACTGACCCATCAGTACATCCCATCATACAACAGCATACAAACAACTCAGATTTTTGGCACTTTTGTGCTAAACACTGGATAAATTTCAGAGGGACATTTATTGTCCATACATCACAGCAATGTCATGGAGTAATCTTCCTAACGTACCATTACGACAAGCTTACGGCCAAGCCACTCATGCCATTCAATGACTCTGAGATGGTCTACCAGTAACTCTCCTATAGCGATTGCCCCTGGAGTCACCACATTTTCATAATCGATTCTCAGGCCCTCCTCTATGTGCTGGTAGTATGCACCTGTTTGGGCATTGACATAAGACACACTGTGATTGACAGTGAAATGGGTGTAACTCAGCTGAGGTAAGGCATTGCGGTAAGCCGCCACTCATCACTTATTGTGCGATCCCACTTTAACATGGTGAGCTATAAGTGGCACCAGATCCTCCTTCTTCTTTTTCGACTAAGCGAAGAACAGGCTTTGAAGGTCTTCTCCCTCTCCGATTCACACCTTAGCATCCCAAACACCCACTTCTTCCTCTTCCACCCACCAGCCATTCGTCCCGTCCATTACTATTGAAAACATAAAATATTAGGAATCATTATTCTTCAAACAAAATTAATAATATGTCATTTAATGGTAATTTGCATCACTGTCTTGATAATAGTGCTTGCTGCTTGCCTTTCTTTGTGTCTGAAGTGGCTCTCATCAATGGTGACAAACTGCTGGCACCCCCAATGTACTGGCCTCTTGCTTGTTGATATCTTTCCATTGCAGTAGTGCAGACATCTCGCAGTTTTTTGCGCCATCTCGGACAGGGTTGGCTGAGCTTCCTACAAATATCATCACTGATCATGTCCACTTGACGTAGAAGCATATGGCCTTGTGAAAATCTGAAGGCAAATAATTATTATACCTCAGTTCTTTTGATCTTTTTAGGTTTGATACACAATGTTTGTATCTACTGCACTCAGAATATAAAAATTGCCCACTGTTGTGTTGACAAAAACAGCAATAATAATGGGAAATATGTTTTGCGGTATTCCTACAAGGCTCTGTTAATACATTTGGTTCTAATAAGTAACTCTGGATGTGAGCATCAGCCAAGTGTAATGTAATATAATAGTACTGTAGGATATCTCTAGGTAAAATCCTATTTCTAATATGAATTGCCAGAGCCTATAGATTGAGAGAGCCAATTGCCATTGAGCTTCAAGAGGCAGGGTCAGGTATACATGTTGCTCCTCCAGGCCTAATGCTGACCAACACAGCATTCCATACTGTAAGTAATAGCAATTAAAATTATAGACGCTCTATAACAATAATCACAAGCTGTAGTACATAGTCTCCAGTTGTTGTTTATGATAACATAGTTATACAATAATAAACACTTTTCATCATGAACAGACAAAATCATAAACCTATGCCACAGCATACCTGTACACAAAGCGCATCCAGTTAAAGAGGGAGACCTTTGACATGCTAAAAATGGATTTGTGTCTAATTGACACTCTTCAGTTCCCTCCCTCTGTGGTCATGGTGTTTACAAACCCTAAAGATAAATACAAATAAAGATAAGAATAAAAACAGGCCAGGCTAGTGGTCAGGCAGTGATTCTAAAATATTTCCCAATCTGAAATATTCTGTAACCCTCATAAAATCAATATGTTTCCAAAAGTATTTTGTATAGTATAGTATATAGTATTTTTGTATGTATAATATAAAATAGTAGCTCTACAAGCTCACAAGAAGAGTCTTGGCGTGTTCGTGATCTTGTAGATTAGTAAATAAATAATGTGGTGTATAGTAGTGTATTTCTAGACATTAATGTTAACATGAATTAAGATATATTGGGCACTCTTATCAGCTCACAATTAAATAGATTTCTTTTCAAGTAACAATTCTGGACCAAAATATGCATGCATATTGTCATTCCATACAATACAAATACCTACCATGCATAGTTGTCCACACACAAACTGATTATAAATTTCATCTTGTGTTTGCATTTTTGCATTTTAAAAATAAATACTTCTTAAAGAGCGCTTTTCTTCCATCCATTTAGTCTCTGGGAGATGGGTTGCCAGGTGACAGAAAACAAATGAGCCTGAGCCTCATCATGCTAGTGTGATTTGGCATAGTCCCAAACTTTAATTGACAGGCACAATATCAGATATGACTTGAAATGGTTTCGCCATTTTTTGACATTTGCATTTTATTTCTGCTCATTATTGTATTTTACCTTCAAGTGGACTTTATTATCAGGCACAATTATGTATCTTATCATTCGAATATTGGAGAAGCAACTAGCTCAACAGCATTTCTGTGTTAAGGAAAGAAGCAGTTTAGCTCCATGCAGGCCAGAAGAAGCAGCACACAGTCTGAAAAATCAGTGACAGCTAAGGACTGAAGACTCCTCACCAACAACCTTGATGAAGTAAAGGAGGCCCGACACTTCTGGGGTGTTGTCATGTTTGCACACTGACAATAATACTTGATTGCTTTGTAAAATATATACAATTGAGTGGAAGAAAGTACAACATTTCACAGTGACAAGACCTTCATCAGAGCATGAGCGAAAGTTATCACCCAAACAATACACATGTACAGTTAATACCTGATAATTGACAGCAGACATATCTGTCCAACTGATGAAATCACAATTAATGAATCAGTGAAACTGAAAGTCCTTAATGAATGTAAATGCTGATAAGAATGTATGTGAGTTGAGTTATATCATGTAGTAGTTAGTAATGCATTTGGTATTGTATTTTCTATTATGTTGCATATACAGATTACGGGGTTTTGGAAAAAAAATTTGCCCTTTTTTTTTTTTTAAAAAAAAAAAAAAAAAAAAATTTTTTTTTTGGGGGGGGAAAAAATTTTAAAAAAAAAGGGGCCCCCCGGGGGGGGGGTTTTTTTTTTTTGGGGGGGGGGGGGGGAAAAAAAAAGGGGGGTTTTTTTTTTAAGGGGGGGCCCCAAATTTTTGGGTTTTTTAAAACCCATCCCTTTTAAAAAAAGGGGTTTTTTTTTAAAAAAGGGAAAAAAAAAAAATTTTTTTTAAAAATTTTCCCCCAAGCCCCCCAAAAAAATTTTTTTTTTCCCTTTTTGGGGGGGGGAAAAAAAAAAAAAAATTTTTAAGTTTTAAAAAAAAAAAATTTTTAAAAAAAAAACCAAAAAAAAAACCCGGGGAAAAAAATTTTTTTTTAAAAAAAAAAAAAATTTTTTTTTTTTTTCCCAAAAAAAAAATTTAACCCGGGGCCCCAAAAAAATTTTTTTTTTAAAAATTTTTAAAAATTTTTTTTTTTAAATTTTTCTTTTGGGTTTTTTTTTTGGCTTTTTTAACAAAAAAAACCCCCAAAAAATAAAAACCCCCCCGGGGAAAAAATTTTAAAAAGGGGGGGGGGGGTTTTTTTTTTTTTTTGGGGGGGTTTTTTTTGGGGGGGGGGGGTTTTTTTAAAACCCTTTTTTTGGTTTTTTTTTTTTTTTTTTAAAAATTTTAAAAATTTCCAAATTTTTTTTTTTTAAAGGGTTTTTTTTAATTTTTTTTAAAAAAAAAAAAAAAAAAAAAGGGGGGGCCCCCCCCCAAAAAAATTTTTTTTTTTTTTAAAAAAAGGGGGGGCCCCCCTTTTAAAAAAAAAAACCCCCAAAAAATTTTTTAAAAAAATTTGGCAAAAAAATTTACCCCAAAAAAAGTTTTTTTTTTTTTTTAAATTTTTTTAAAAAAAAAATTTTTTCCCCCCCCCCCTTTTTTTTTTTTTTTTTTCCTTCTTTTTTTTAAAAAAATTTTTCCCCTTTTAAAACCAAAAATTTTTTAAAAAAAAAAAAATTTTTTTTTTTTTTTTTTTTTTGGGGAAAAAGGGCAAAAAAATTTTTAAAAAAAAGGGAAAAAAAAACCCCCAAATTTAAAAAAAAATCCCCCTTTTAAAAAAAAAAAGGGAATTAAAAATTTTTTTTTCCGGGTTTTTTTCCCCCACTGGAGGAAAAAAAAAAAAATTTTTTTTTTTCCCTTTTTTTTTTTTTAAAAAATTTTTTCCCCCCCCAAAAAAAAGGGGGGGAAAGGGGGTTTTTTTTTTTGGGGGGGGGGGGCCTTTTTTTTTTAAAAAAAATTTTTCCCTTTTTTTTAAAAAAAAAAAAAAAATTTTAAAAAAATTTTCCCAAAAAAAAAAAAAATTTTTTTTTTTTTTTTTTTAAATTTTAATTTAGGGAAAAAAAAAAAAGGGGGGAAAAAAAAAAGTATTAGTTATTTTTTGTTATTTTTGGGGGCGTTTTTTAAAAGTTGCAACTTTTCCCTCATTTACTAACAGTCAATACATGAGGAATAGTTGCAACTTAAACAAAATTCCCAAATTAATTTAAAATAAAAATTATTTACTAAAAACTTGGGTTGGTCTTTTAAATAATTTATAAAGGTATACTTATAAACCTTTAAAATACATTTAAAATATTTTATAATTTGTTAACTAACAGCTTTTAAGTTATCTTTTGGGCTAGCTATAAAGACAGTTATAACCCCTTTAACAAATTGTTAATTGTTATTTAACAGGCCCTTTTATAAGTCATTAACTAACAGTTTATTAATGCTCTATTAACTAGTTACAATGGATAATTTTAAAAGTGTTGCCGAAATTGATCTTTAAAGAAAATGTTTTTTTTTCTTTCCTTTTTCCTTCCCAGTTTGGGAAAAGGGGCGTCTTTTCCCTGATGGATGATAAAACCCGGGGAAAAATTACATCCCTTGCTATGGAGACCAATTGCTCTCTTCAATTTCTGAAAAGTAAAGCCCCTTCTAAAAAAGAAAACAAGGACTTTTTAGAAAGACTTGGTGAAAATGAAACCCAGGAAGGAAAAAGGTTCCCAAAGGAGGCTCCTCACCTCCAACCACAAGAGAAAAGTCAGACAAAGAAGAAAAAAGCCAAAACAAATGTTGAGATGGGATGGATACAAATTATGGAAATGTAATAACAGGTGGGGGCCCAAAGCAGGGGGGAAACCAGAAAAATTAAAAATGGCCACTGAAGCTGGATTAAAAGAGGAAAAAAATTTTTTTTCCTTTAAAAGGAAAGAAAGTTTTGGTTTTTTGGGAAAAAATTCCAAAAGGACCAGGAATGTAAAAATTTTTTTAATTTAGGTTTGGGCCAAAAAGAATTTACAGTGAAACTTGGGGTCCATTACAACAGGGGATGAAACAGTTAAAGGTGTTTAAATGCAAAGGGCCCTTATTTTGGAACAAGGCAAAAAAATATTTTGAAGAAAACCCAGGAAATTTATTTTAAATTTTTCCCTTTATCCCCCTTTTCCCACATTGGGGGTAAATGTCCCATAAATTTTTTGGGGGAATTTTTAAAATGACATGTTTACCCTTCCCTTTGGGAGTTTTTGGGGAAGAAACCCCTTTGGTTTTTCCCATTAAACAGAGGAACATTGGGACTGGGGGCTTTTCCCAAATTGCCCCCTTTAATTTCTAAAGGATGAAAGAAAAATTAATCCCTTTCATTAGCCTGTTTTTCCTTTAAAAAGGGAACCCATTCCCAGAAACCGAAAAGGGTACGGTTTGGGGTCGGGGAATTTCCCCAAAAATTGCTTTTTTGGTTGAACAAAATTTTAAATTTGGTACAACTTAAAGCACTTTTTCTCATTTTTTTGAAAAAGGAACCAAGAATTTTAAAAGGGTTGTAGTATTTCCAAAAATTAATTATAATTTTAAAGGGTTTTTGAATTTGGCTTAAAATTTTGAGCCCTTTCCTACAAAAAAAATGGAATTTAAATTTGAAAAAATTTCTTTAAGAGCTGGGGGAAAAACCCCAATTTTCCCCAGAAAATTTTTTGCCTTTCGGGCCACGGGCAAAATTTTTTTCCCCCAAAAAAAGATAGAATCCTTTAAAAAATTTCAGGAATAAAAACCCAAACGAAACCGTTTTCACGGGGGAACCCCCCAAAAATTTTTTGGAAACAATAGTTTCCCCAGTTTTCCCGTGCAAATTTAATGAAAGTTTTTGGGAAAGCAATTTTCGGGTGATGGACATAGTTTGGGTTCCACAGCTACAATACTGCAATAATCTACTATTTTAAACCCATTAAAACCAGACTAGCACGGGTGCCCCAAAAGGAAACCCAGGGAATAATTTGGGATTTCTAACAGTATTTCAAAATGTTTTTTAACTTTTTGGGGGAAATCCCATCTGTGTTGGGGGTTTTTTCAGAATCTAGGATTGAACATTGGTACAGTAAAAAAACCAATGCACATTTTTTTTTTTGCTGATTGTTCTTTTGGCTGACTGTTTTCCCTTTGAAATAATTAGTTTAACCACTTTTTGGAAATATGGCTTTATTTTTTTTAGTCGATTGTTACCTGTTAATTTTTGGTCATCAGATGAAAATGTAAGAGACTGAAAAGGAGATCTTTCCAAACATATCAAACCCTTTTTTTTCCAACCACCAAAGTTAAAAAAAAGGCCCACTTATTATTAAAATTTCCCTTTTTTTTGCCCATTTTTAAACTGAGAATTTGTTTTTATAGTATTAAAATTATTTGAACTCTTCAGAATTTTTTCTTTTTACATGCAAAAAACGGGGTTTAACATTTTAAAAAGTTGCCCTATTTTTAAAATCCCGTATGTGTTTTGGTTTTAAATTTTTCATATAAAATAAGTTTCCTACACATATGAAAAAAAGTGATGATTAAACCATTTCAGGTTATTATACTGATCACAAATGGGGAGAGAGCTAAAATGGAAAACAATTGAAAAATCATTACATAATTCACCCCACATTAAACCCAAAACCCCGGATATTAAAACCAAAATACAGAAATTCTGACAAAATAAAGGGACAAAATAATAGCTCTTTAATTTTGCTTGAATTCGGGGATAATTTACAGGGGGAAAAATGGCTTAAAAAACTCCCACCCCTTACATTTGTTACAAGAAATATTTCCATATGCAATAGAGCCCCAAAGGACATAGAAATAACGCCCAGTGTGGTTTCTTCAAAACATCCTTTTTCTTCTAAAAAACCTTTTTCTTCCCTTCTGTCTGCGATCCTCTCGGACATCCACCAATAAATGAAACCGTTTTCCAGGGAAGAAATTTTTCAACCCCGGGATCATTGTTGTTTTTGCCCCATCCCAAGACAAAGGGGCAAAAACCCTATACAACCATTGTTTGGGAGGGCCAAGATTTTTAGTTTGTTGTAGCCCCCAATTCAAAAGTTTTTGGGCCCTCTGCAGTTTTTCCCCCTTTCCCTCGGCTGTGCTCTTTTTAATTCCACCCCTGTGGAAAAACCAGTCTGATGTTTTTGTTTTTTGGTAAAATTTGGAACAACAAATCCTGTTGAACTCTTGCAAGATGTAAACCGAAAACCCCCTGCATCTGTCCTTTTGTCTTTTATCTCATTTGGGAAAAAAAGCTGGATTTTTTTAAGCCCCAACTGGTTTTCCTTCTGAATAGAAAAGTTTTTTACAAATTCGTTTTAAAAGTTAAACCACATAATAAATAATTTTGTCCCAAAAATTGAAAAGTTTTTTTGCTAAAAGGGAAAAGTACAGTCTGATTAAGTCATCCATTTTGACATTGTAGTCACTGGTTGTCTTATTACCTGTAACCCCCGGGGCTTGTCAAAATTAAGCCTCCCCTGAGGCGTATCAGTCCACAAACCATTTTCCCCTGTGAAAAAAAACCCCAAAGATGCTAAAAAGTCTCTTTTTTTTACTCACTAGCAGCTAAAGTTCTTCCAGTTTGTTGCACAGTGGGCCGGGACAAAAATATTCCCGGGGGGCGGGTGGGGGGCCCCGGGATCCGCCGGCGACCGTCGCGTTAACCTCTCCTCCGGCTTCCTGCCCTAAAAGGGGGGGGGTCCCTTTTTGATCAGAATGTCCAATATTTCCGATTGCAAAAAAAAGGGGGAAAAAACCCACTGGGTTTTTCTTTTGATGTTTAAAACTTTTCCCAAGAAAGTGAGCTGGGTTTAAAAAGCAAAAAAACGAAAAAAAACAAAAAAAAAAACATCTTTAACCATTTTTAAATTTTTTTTTATCTGTTTGGGATTAGAAATGTTTTTTACCCCGGGATTTATTCTTTATTCAGATTGATTTCCCCCAGTTTGTCAGAGATCACCCGGCTTCTGGCCTCAGCCTGAAGCCCAAACCCCCCTCCCATCTGAGACCCCGGACCTGAATTACAAACAAGCCCCAGGATTCAGATTTGGGAAGGATCTGTCTGATCTTGTTTGAACCCAGACTTAAAACCAAAAGACTTGGGGGTGAGGGGTTTGGGGTCTGTCCATGCTCCATCAGTATTGCCCTAAACACAGTTCATATAAAAGCAAAGATCCAGTGTCTCCTGTAAACCCCCCCAAACCCTTTCCCTAGGGGGCCTCCCCCTCATTTGAAGCTGTGGAGGGAGAATGGAGACGGGCTTAAAGGTTACAGAAAAACAGAGAGAAAAAGAAAGAGTCAAAATCGGGTCAAACAAGCCTGTTTGGGTGATTGTGTTTTTAAAGGGTAAGAAAAGAGCTGTTGTTGTTTTGTTGTTTGGGAAGTAGAGCTGGATTCACCCGACAGCCTACAAGATTTTTAGAGACAGTGGTCCCCCCATTCATAAAAATTTGTAGCATCAAATCTGATCGGGAAACTGTTTGTTCTCCCCTTTTTCCCAACCCCAAAGAATTGATGAGTTTGATTTTTGTCACAGCTCTGAGATCAGTCTGACTGCAGCTGCAAATCACTGGCTCTGATTTCAGAGAAGCATCTGACTTTTTGGAAGCATGGGTTTTGTTTGGGGAAAACCCTCTTGAAGTCCAGTGGTCACATCTTTTCCATCTGTCAGATACTTTCAGTGACAGCCCAAGTTTATTTTTCCGGCTGATATTTCAGAAGCAGATCAGATTTCATAAACCCCCACAGAGACTCTTTTTTTAAAGGGAAACAGGTTGACAGGGCCAGCAGTTTTTTGCAGAAAATAACCCTTCATGACTCAGCAGTTTATTTCCACTGTGGACTTGGGAAAATGTTCAGAGTAAACAGACTTGATGCAAAAGTCTCTGCAGGTGTGGCTTCCAGCTCAGTTTTACTCCAAAGTTAACATGAGGTTTGAAAAGCTGCACACTCCCGGTTTCCCACTTCTGCCCTGAACAGGACTGAAGTCCCTGCTGCTTTTTTATACTGGATGTGCTGCATCAGTGGTGACAGCTGATGGGGTGATTTCTGTAAACACTGATTTATCACCCCGGGTTTTTTCTTCTCTCAACAGCTGGAGGTACTGATCTTTCAAAAGGGGAGAAGGAGGACAGTGTGTGTGTTTGACAGGGGCGGGCATTTCCTGATGACCCAGAGAGGTTAAAGCAGCAGCAGCTTGTGTATAAAAGAGGCTCTGATTGGTCCATGTTTACTGGGAGGTAGAGGGGGGAGGGGTTTCATCCAGCAGGACTGACAGAGGAACCAGAAGAAGTGGAAAGACTCTCAGTGCTGCAAGTCTGAATTGCTTTTGAGAACAGCTCCACTGTAAAGGTCCACCATCATCCCTGTGTGTTCCCTCGGGATCTAAAAGAGAACCCTTATGTATCTGGACTGCTCGGGCTGCTCTGTCCTTCACACAGTCTCTGCAGACACACTGAGACCCTCCCCCCCTCCACCTGGACTTTTTTGGCCCTTTTTATTCATTCACAGATGCTAAAAACCCAAAGGGGATAAATCAGATTAATAAAGCTCCCCATGTGGGTGTGAGGGGTTGCAGCAAATTTTCCACATTATTTTTTTTTTTGTTTTTACAGATCTTGGAGGTTAAAATTTATGCGATAAGTTGAGGCTCATTATGTGCCTGCTGTACAAAGTACAAAGACATATATTATTTTTCCCCATATTTTTTTTCGCCTTAGTCTGTTATTCCACTTCTTCTGTACAGTTTCCCAACTTCCTGCAGCTTTGAAAAAAACCAGGAAACATAAAAAAGTACTTTTGACAACCATATTGTTTCGTTATACACGTTTATATAAGTTTTATATATATATATATTAAAACACACATAAAAACATGGTTAAAAACCTGAAATAAGTCACAAGATTTCATATTAGAGTTAAATCAGTTTTCAATATTTCAGTTTTCTTACCTTTTATGGTTTTTAAGAAATCACAGTTTAAGTTTTAGATTTTTTTTTTTTTTTCATTTGTCTCAGATTTTATAATGGGTTTTATTGTATAAAATTTTCCCAGAGTTGGGTGATGACATCCCCCACATTTGTCGGGACATCAAAAAAAAAAAGCAAAATTTTTCCCAAAAAGTTTTTTTTCAACTTCTTAATCACAACTGATTTCAACTCCCATAAAACACATGCTAAAATGACCCTCTGAACCCCGCTAACAGAGATGAGGGGAATTATTTAAACTGTGACAGTAGTGACAAAAGGGCCCCCATAAAATACATCTGTGTCTTTACTGAAGCCTTGTGATGCCCATGGTGAAAATAAAAAAATGGGAATTTAAAATTTTTCCCATCGGGATTTTTTGATGACAAGTTCTGTCCTATCCCCCTTTGTCTGCTGGGCATATACACTGGTTTCTAGGTGTATTTACATTCTGTTGGGGGTCTAGTAACCATCCCAACCAATGACGGGGAAAGTATCTGGGGGGGAAGTGGCAAATGACTTAATTAGATTAATTAACTCTTAGTCTAAGGGACCATTTTTTTTTGCCATCTTGTCCCCCCCCAAACAGGAAAACGACAGCAGCTTTAAAAAAAGGAAATGACTTTATAAAGTCTGTGAGCCCGGGAAAACAAAGTCAGAGAAAAGTCAGTGTCCACACGGGAAACCCAAAAAAACCACAGAGAAAAAAATACAACAGACTCAGACAAGACAACTAATTAACGGAAAAAGAGACAGGGGAAAACAAGGAGACTTAAATACACTGACAATGGCAGACAATCAAAAAAGGGGGGAAAAGAAAAAAACGGGGAAGCAAACGGGGAAACCCTAAAGGGCAGGACTTCAAAGAAAAAAGGGAAAATACTGAACATTTTGGAGTCCTCAAAATCCAGAAACAGAAAAAAAAGGGCTGCTACGGGTTGATCGACAAAGAGCCCAAACAATGTTAAACCAAAGCCCAAAAGCAGCCCAAAGAGTTCAAAAGCCCCCAAAGGGGGCTGATCAGAACAGTCGGGAGGTGGGTTAGGCGTGACAGTCAGGTGTGGGGGAGTTGGGGGGAAAGGGAGAACCCAGGTCCCACACAGGTTCCCCGGGGGAAACACACACAAAAAGACACAAAAAACGGGTGGAAGCCCCAAAAGGAAAAGAGACAGATCGGGGATCTGTCTGTCTGATCTGAGCAGAGAAAGGATGTGGCCCTCTAAAAATTTTTGGTTTACCAAAAAAAACGAGGGGTTTAGAATTAAAAAAATCAGCTGTTAATGTAAGACCACTTAAAGTATAACATTAAATATAATGTCAACTTAAAATCAAACTTAAGTTTAAAATATAATTTACTTGCATCTATCTTGAAAAGCATCACTTTTTATGAACCTTTTTTTAAATGTCGCTCTTTTAAAAACTGGGGGGATCTAAAAACATCCCCCACTCAGTGGAAACACACACAAACTTTAGCAGTGTTTTTATTTTTACTTTGGAAACCTTCAAACCTTTTCCCTCTTTCAGGTCAGTTTCTGGGGGGGGTTTTTTTTGGAGGCCATGGGGATGCAGCCACGGGGACTCCAGCAGATGCCAGTTACCCTGTTGGGTTGTACCAAGTGTTAGGGGCAGAGAGAGGGAGTGATTAGGGGGGGAAGTTTAATTTTGGGTTGAAGGAAAAGGTGAATACATTTTTAAAAATACTTTTATTTTGTTTAAATTTTTTGGGCTAGGGGGAGGTCGGGGATGGAGCCCTCTGCGGGAGACATTTATCGGGAAAAATTTTTTTTTGGGGCCCAACTTTCCCAGCACCTTTCTGTGAGATTGTGATTTTGTATATTTTGCTAATGACACTTTTAAAAGAAAAAAAAACCCTCTGCTTGTCTGATGCTGCTTTTTTTTCTCTACCACGCCCATCCTAAACCCTTGGGTGTTCACCAACATCCAAACTTGACAAAACCTACACGAATATTTGGCCTCAGTCTGACTTTTGGGGTTTGGAATGTGTTATTACAGACTTTAAGAATTCCAGGATCCACATGGGACTATGGACACAGAGGTTGAAGTAAATTAACATAGTTTTATTGAAGCCGGGATAAAAGTGAACCGGGAGTCTTTAGTCAGAGCAGGGCAGGATGGTGTGGGTGGAAACCCCTCCAGGGGGGACCAGGGGGGCGGGGAAGGACACAGAGGGGGGGTGGGGCTGCAGCACAGGTAAAAAATCACAGATACATAACCCAAAAAATGAACAAGGGTTGGACCCAGCAGGCCTGTCAGGATGAGCGGGAAAAGTCCTAACCATCTTAGCACCCAAGGTTGGAGTGTGGGGTTTCCGGGGCCGCTCTGTTGGACCATGAGGATCCACGAGGTGCTGAACCCCCTTGCCCCCAAGGGCGAACATCCAGGGTCCCCAAACAGTGAATGCGGGTTGATCATACAAAGCTGGTGGATGCTGCCCGGGTTTTGCTCCTGTTTCACCCCCCTGTGTTCAGTTCCTCATGTTTTTTTGGGATTACCTTTTTTGCTGTTTTGGTTTGTAAGCCCCTTTTAAGGTTCCTTAAGTTTATTTTTTTAAATTTTTCCCCTACGGACACTTTTTTTTTCTCTGATTTTTGGTTTCCTGGCTGAACAGACTCTGAAGACAGTATTTTGTTTTTAAAATGCTCAAATCAGATTGGGGGGTTCTCTGTTTTTGGGGCCCTTTTTTCCCCGTTTTCCCTGGTCTTTGCAAACAGTCTAAATGAAAAACAAGGGAAACCCAACGAAACGGGTTTTAAAAATTGGAGGAATTTTCATGCTCCTGAAATGAGTCATTCAGCAGCATCTGTCGGGAGTAAAAACAGGCTGCAGTTTTTACCAGGTGGCACAAAGAGATTTAAAAAGGAGCTGAAACAGTAGACAGGGAAAACGAGGCTGCAGTGCAGGAGAACTGGACTTGGGATCGGGGGAAAAAAAAAAGGGGGGCGGAAATGAGAGATAAGAGAGATGATTGTGCAACGGGGATTTCATCAATTTGAAGTAACACTAAAAAAAGGGAAAACCATATGAGAAAAAAAAAAGTTAAACAGTGTTTTGGTTTTGTACTGTAGAGAAAGCAGTCATCTCTGCCTTTTTCCATGGTGCGGGACTGAGGGGTTTTTACAGTTTCACTTCACAGTCCACATTGTTTGGAGTTGGGGAAAAACCACAACAGGAAAAAAAAAGAGAACCCCAAAAACCTTCTTTTTTTTTTAAAACTAATTTTTCCCCATCCTGTGTTGCAAAAAATTTTAAGGAATTCATTATAGAGGCTGGGGGGGTCTTTTTTCAAGTGCGGGTTTCCACAGCCGGGAGGCCATTTTTATCTACTTCCAACAGGATTTCAGCAGATATATTAACAAATTTGCCACACTCCACCCTATCTATTAGTAGGGGGGTTTTAAAGTTCAGCTCTGCTGAATTCCCCAAACCCCAGCTAATGGTCCTGGGAACAGTGAACACATGAATATCTCTTTTGCCCAAAAAGCAGCTTAGTTCCCAGAAAACCCTATGGGGGTGGTAGTTAGTTGAGGGGAAAGCACTTTTTTTTTGTGGAGCATCTAAAAATCAGTCCATTTGACCCCTCGGGGAAAAGATCTAAAGCTTCTTCTCTCAGTCAAAAACAGCCTCAGATTCACCAACATTAGCTTGACCCCGACACCCAAAGGTTTTGCTGGAGGACAAAACACTGTGGGCTGGAAATGAATTATGAAAAAAAGGCTCAGAGGTCAGGAGTTTTGAACTCAGCAGTGGGACATGAGGGATAAAACTCTGAAAAATAAATCAATTTTTTCCTCTAAAAAAATGCAATTGGACAATGTTCTGACAGAGGGGGTTTTTTCTCAGGTTAAGTCCATGTTTCTAAACTTTGAAGAAACCTAAAAACTTAAAGAATAACGTACTAACACACACACATGGGTTTAATGCACTTGTGCATGGCTGTAGTGACATAAATAGTAAAAATGAACAGTATGTATATTTAAAATTCCCCCATAAGACAAGTGTAAGTATGCAGCTTCATCTAAGCTCTATATTACACATAATAAAAAAGCTACCCTTATTTTTTTTTTACACGAGTGAGTGTGATAGATTGAGATAGATGATAGATTTAGGGGGTGATGAGGTTGGTTGTTGATGCTCTGTATGAGTGCTCATGGGGTACAAGCATTTATGTATTTAAAAGTCTTTAAAAATGTTCTTGTTTGTAATCCTATAGAAAGATTTAAAATTACCTTTAAAAAGAAAAGTTGTTACAGATACAGATTTAAATCTATCTTTTTCCAAAAGAATGGGTTTAAAGGGGACCACAGACACAATGGGCTGCATAAAAAAATGCAGGCAGTGGTGGCTCCTCCTTTCCTTTGCACCACTGGGAGCTTCGCTACTGTGCCCGCTTCTGCGGGGACGCAGCTGGTGAGTGGGGCACTGAGGGGCTACAAAGTCTTTCTACCGATGTTGTAATGTCTGCTGCAGTTAGCTGTGTGCAGAGGGTGAGTGAGCTTCCCCTACCACCGGTGGCCCCTGTCTGCAGTAATGAGGGAACAGGGGAGCAACCTGATCTTTTCTGGGCTTTGCTAAAGTTTTACTGCAGGTGTGGGTGAGATCTGATCCTCAAAGACCACAGGTCTTATTTATTAACAACTTGAGGTCTCTGTCATGTCACTGCGATGTCATGGGTTGACCTGCCTTTGATGAGCCTTTGATGTATTCTGGTCCTCTGTTTTTGATATATTTCACGACCCTGGTGTCTCTGTGATGTCACCGCTTGATTCAGTGTCATCAATTGACTTGCCTTTGATGTATTCTGACCTTTGAGGAAGAACCTAGAATTAAATCCTTTGTGTTTGTTATGAACGGTGCTTTGTAAAGCTTTGGTGAAGCTGCACCACAGTGTGAACCTGACTGAACAGGCTATTATTGACACACAGGTTTCAACATAGCAGCCAAATATTTGCACTCACTGCAGTAAAATCTTAGTATGAAATTGTCTTTGATGTTTTTGAATATATTAGTTTGGTGCTTTTACTTTCTGCATTGCAACCCCCCTACACCCCAAATTCCCCTAATCATATGTCTCACCTTTGAAACAGAAAGCAGTGTGAGGCCTGGGAGACATGGGGAATGGAGGACTGCTTATAACACACACAGCAACTACATCGCCTTAACTAACCTGCATCAAGTCCTCGTTATTACATCTGGTCTCATGTGGACAGCAATAATGTGAAAAGCTTTCAGTGTGAGTGCAGAAATCTGTTTCCATTTCCTCCACTGACCAGTTTGACAAACATGAAACAGACCTGACATACTCTGAGAATCAGCCGTCTCACTTCTCCGAACTCTGACATGAACTATATTTTACATCATATTGCTGTGATGGGTTCCATCTAACTCTTCCTTTGCTTCTCTTGCTGCTTGCATGTTATAATGGCCAGACACTATTCTTTCTCTGCTATAGGCCTAAAATACGAATGAGCAGTGGGATGGAAACAGGTGGAGAATGTAAAATAAACTGTGCAACACACAATCCACCTGTGCCACAAGGTCTCGTGGGTGGAAGCTTCTACAGATGGAAAAAAAAAGAGTGAGAACAAAAAATACAATAAATTACAAATATAATAATAGAAAATGTAACTTTAGGAGCAGCAGTGTCTCTTCTGCATGTGAGGCAAAGACCCAAAAGCAAGTGAAATAAAAAGTTACGTTGAGTAAATGTCCATCATTTACACTTTTTACTGTGTTGGACAGTAAATAATATAATAATAAATGTTTTGCTTCTGCCAGATATTTCTCCTGCAGCTCGAGGGAAGAATAAAAGTAGTAGAAACAGCTTCAGTGCTCTACAACCCAGAGCTAAGTGGAATAAATCTGCTGTCAAGCTTGTTTTGCACACAGATAACTGGCTTTGTATCCAATGAGAACAACTAGACTGTCTTCACTTTGACCTCTGACCATATACTGGAACATACCACTGTATATATATGGGACTGAGTCAGCTCCTGTAGATACACTACCAGAAGAGATTTTAGACTGAAAAAGACATATATATTTTTGTAATACCATCATATATCAAAAAGTGGGAAATATGCACTAATATTATTCACACAAATAATATAGTTTTTTTTCCTTAATGTGCCAATTTTCCACATATGAGCTGTTCGTCTTCACCTTTTTGTCCTCAGTTCATGTTTTAGAATTATAAGGGCCAGATACTTGGAGTCTGACTCATATTTGTTTCCTGCATTAATCAGCTCAACTTCTGTCTTAAGGAAAATAAACTTGCATCGCATGTATTTAAACTACACATGGTCAGTGTCAGTAGACATCACACAGCTTTTAATATGTGATAAAAGAACTTTTTTTTTCCTCTGGACATTAGACAGTGTCCACTGTGACTGTCCACCTGAGTATGAATGTTTAGCAGTTGCAGAGACAGAA
Organism: Toxotes chatareus; assembly: GCA_016801885.1. Taxonomy (NCBI): domain Eukaryota; kingdom Metazoa; phylum Chordata; class Actinopteri; family Toxotidae; genus Toxotes; species Toxotes chatareus. The sequence continues at coordinate 51,841 of JAFBJY010001396.1, forward strand.
TAACACAGAAGACAAACTGCTGACTAAGGTCCAATCGAGACCAGCAAACACATTGTGTTGCTTCCTCCTCCATTCCCTCACCTCTTCACTGGCTTCACTTCACTCCATGTGACAAATCATGGTTGTGGAGCTGAATGAAATAGTTGGACTTATCCAGATTAGTCCTGCTGTCAGTCCTGAACCATGAAACATGCTTTAGTAGCAACCTATACTGAGCACACACAGATACAGTCTCTTCCTCTGGATAAAAGTTCCCGGTAGGGGTCGCTAATGTCCGTGTGAAAGCAGCAGAAGAAGAAGCAGCGACAGAGTCTCCAAGCTCTTGTGTTCATCAGCAGCGTTCACACTGGATTTCTTCACGCTCGGCTTCATCTGCAGCGCTTTCTCTTCCGGAGCTTTTGCACTGATTAAAGGACACCATGCTTTACTTCTGGATACACCGTGTGGATCCCGCCGTCGCTTTCCTCTTTGGATTTCAAGGCAAAGGATCGTTTCCTCTTTTCATTTCATGTCCTGGCGTTTCCACCAGGAAACACCGGAGCTGAGAGGAAATTCAGCTTCCGTGGATGTTTATTGTGCGTGTGTCCGTCAGATGCTGACTCGAGTTGTGAAGGTCTGTGAAGTGACGTCCTTCCTGAAAACAGCTGACGCGGCAGAGGTCTGCGCTCCTCCACGGCAAAGCCTCTGACTTTCTGCTGCTTCCTGTTACGAGCTCTGTTTGCTCTAAATGAAGTTAGTGATGAGTGGAGCTGAGCCGAGCTGACAGCAGTCTTCATGTACAGTAGCAGAGCAGAGCAGCCTCAGAGGCTGATGGTACAGCTGACAGCTTCAGTACAGTCTCCTCTCAGCACAGTATTAGAGTAGTGCAGAAACATGTGGAACCTGTTGGACTGTCTCCACTGCTGGACTTATTTCTGAGCTGGTCTCTCTGATGAAAATGTGTGTGTGACATTTGTATTGAGCCCGTATGCAAGTTAGCTTGTGTGTATTGTTAAATAGCTGTAAATACAAACCCTAACCACAGAGTGGACTCTGGATACAAACCCCAGTCTCCCACCTCCTGCTGTTAATAAACTTCATTACCTCATTCATTCAGAAAATCTGTTTCCTCTGAACATCATCCAGCCACATTATATTTTCACACACAATGGTTGCTTTTCCACAGTTTACTACAGTTTTAGTGTATTTTAGTGTATGTGGTTGTAGTGGCGAGGGTGAGAGAAATGAATACAGGAAGACAGATGGATCAACACGGTGAACAAAACATACAGGTGCACAATGACAGTGTTGTGGTAAAGCTGAGTTCCAATCAATATCATAATACAGAGAGAAATATTTACTTCATTAAAATGAGCAGTGAAAGAGCACAGGCAGGTCCACATCAATTCACTGAACTCCTCCTGTCACGAGTCACAGAATAATGATCCACATTACCTATAGAAACATTTTGTCGACCACCAAGAAAATGTCATCATGAAGAAATTAGGGATGCACGATTGTGCGGAATTCTGGGCGATACCGATACCGATGTTTAAAATAACAACGGCGATGGCGATGCCGATATTTTTTTCTTTTTGTTATCTCTTTTTGTTGGAGCGGAAACATTACTGAACTGTTTTACTAAGTCTTTCAGCTCTTCATCATACTATCCTTGAATCCAGCACAAATTCAGTCAGACAAATTTGAAACAAGAACAACCTTTAATGTCAATTTTAGTTGACATTTAAGATAACAACATAATTCACATGACAAGTTCTTTTCTGAAAATAACTTTCAACAGCCCTCTTAGACTGTCCACTAATCAGTGAAATCTTTTTACCAGTATCTTACATTTACCCAATAAAATTATTTGAGTGGTTTTAGCCTGATAAACAAAAACTTACTCAATGAGGAAGATTTTTTACAGTACCACTTTGCCCAATAAAAATATTTTTGCAATGAGAAAATAAAAATACATCAAGTGTAAATGTAAAAACAATTGGAAAATAAATAAATTGTATGTTGTTATAAATACAAACATAAATAGGACTATCTTTTCACCTTGTGTGCCTTTTTTCAGACAGAACTCACAGGCTGAACTTGGAACATGAATTCAGGAAAACCCGAGTCCTCTTCTACTTAGCATTAATGATAAATCACCTGCATATCTCTCACCTGCTTCTTAATAAGAGGCATGGTTTTCTTCCTGAATAAGCATCTGTCTTGTCTCGCTGCAAGGAGTCTATTTCTTTTTTCATCAAGAGATATGAGACACAGAGCTGAACGAACTCACTCTCCGTGCTGGTGCATGGCGCACAAAAGGTGCATGGAGCACAAAAGGTATTATCATGCAGCGAGGGGCCGTGCTGCGTCGGGTCGTTACCTCTTACGCTGTGGGTGATATGCTCTCTCCATCGCGCGTCCCATCCCCCTCGGCAGCAGGCAACAATTGCGCGTCAAGTATTATCGATGCGCGTTGTTTAACATCAACTCATCAAAGTAGCGATCTTTGTATCTGGGGATCAATAAGGTAGCAGTGCAGAACATGGGATCGTACTCGATTTGATCGAAGCGTTTGTTACAGCCTCTAATAGTAGGGTCTTTGTTGTTTTAACACTAGTGGTCTGTGTCAGCCTGCTGGCATCCCTAGAAGAAATAAAGAGTACATCATTGTAGAATTGAATGGTAAAGACTGAAACACGCTGTAAATGACAGAGTCAAACTGGTTCTTATTAGTGCTGTAATTGTGGTCATAATAGCTAAAAAATTATAAAAGCTTCATGGTTTTTTTACCTGATGCTGCTCTGACATAACAAACTATAACCACTTGCAGAACAAAGTGTGTGTGCATCTTAAAACTAAGGGTTAGTAGACACATTAAAGTCTCATCTATCTGCACAAACAAATGTCTCTTGTAGGTCTATTCATCCAGTCAGCTAATAATATTCACAGTTTCATAGAAAACAAACAGAAACATAATGTATCACACAAGCTGCTCCCATAGACCAGGCACACAATTAAATTCCTCAAAGGCCAATGGATTTTCTGATTTGTCATTATTCTTCCAGGGCGGCTGTGGGCTCTGTTACATCTAAACCACGATGTGTGTGTGTCTCACTTTACTCAACACACCAATCAAATATTTCATTGATGCACGGACAATATCATTACCACAAAACAGACTGAAACCTACCCCAATAGCAAATCCTGGAGAAACTGTGAAGTGCGGTGCATGCTACGTACTCGCTCTGCTGCTTATGCCTCAGGCAATGCTGAGGAATACAAAAAGGCAAAATATGACCTTGGTAGATCCATCAGACAGATCAAGAGACAGTACAGACTGAACCTGGAGGATTACTACAACGCCTCAGACCTGCGGCAAGGACTCCAGCACATCACGGACTACAGAGAGAAAAACCTGATGAACATCTCCACCCACTCCCTGATGAGCTCAATGAGTTTTATTCACACTTCGATGCTGACAACACCAACCGACAGAGAGGAGCTATGGCCACAGAAGGGACACAGGCCACACCGCTTCTCTGTGACATCAGTGGAGGTGCGGACTGCTCTGCGGAATACACACCCACAGAAAGCAGCGGGCACAGACAGAAAACCAGCTTAGCGGTTGCAGATGATTTTTATTCTTTCCGTGGTTTAGCACTGCCCCCATGTGATGCAGCCCCTTTGCAGCTGCCAGTCTGTCCATGCACCCAAAAACCGCCACCTGAGTCTGGACCACTAATAAGTGATACTAACACACTGATAAACACATTTCATTTTTCTAACAACCTTTTAAGTAGTTTAAAAACCAGCAAAGTTTGCTTTGCATTAAGTAGTAACACTTAACAGCTGTGATGTGTGAAAATGATCAGTAAACAGTGAAATTGTCTTGAGAGCTGAAAACAGAGAATTAAGAATAGGCTTTCTCTCTAGTCTGCAGCACAGACACACAGGAGTGTATTGACTGCAGACACAGCTAAAGGAGGAGAATGTCATAGGTTGGCAATGGTCAGCTCTGCTACAAAGCAGGACCAACACAGTGCAATTTGGCACAGCTACCCTGCTAACTCCTGTGAGGGCTGTAATGGAAATGCATGTCCATCACAGCTTATGTGCTAATGGAAAAGCCCATAATATGCTTTCTTTCAGGGCACCTCTGTAACAACCTTAAAAGCTTCTGAACATCTACCACAACAACATCCCTAGATTCACTTTCCTGGAGAACTTATTGATGCTCTGCCTCCACCTGATTTCCTGTCATCTCTCTACTGTCCATAATAAGGCATAAAAACCCAAATCACTTCAAGATATACTCACATTCCAATTTCACATTCAAATCACTGGTGTTTGATCTAATTCTTCCTGCTGTCCATACTGGCTGCCAGGAGATCCCTTCTTTAAACAATTTCTGTGAAATGATGAGCCACCAAAATCCACAGTCCTATTTCTGTTAGAACAGTAATTCCAAGAATTCCTCTGTGTGTTTGCCATCTGTCACCACAGCTTTGCAAGGAAACATTAGGTGTAGAGAAACACAAGAGGGAATTTTGGACTAAAAATACCTGGAAGAATGAAACTTGATCTACTCAGACTGTTGAAGCCTCATGTTTGCTTCTTTTAGCTCTGGAAGTCAACTTTTCCACAGGACGGGACTGCCAGTTTTATGCTCCATCATTTCCATTAGAATTTCTTTGAAAGGATCTCTTATTGCAGACAGTACAGAACTCCTAAAATCCTTTCCTTTCACACAGAACAAAGTTGGAAGTTGAGCAGCCATTAGAATATCTATAAATCATGATCAGCAGTAAAAAAAAGCAATATATGTCCATGAATGATAAGCACACAATCAAACCGCTGGGCTTATGGGTATGATTACTTGGCAGTCCCAATTTTACAAGCGTATCATTTGGATTAAAAACATTTCAAAAATTAAATTCTAAACTAAACACTGACATGAACTACTAACATGTATTGGCTTACTATGAAAACCTTGGAGGTGATGGACTTTCTGTAATTGTCCTCTTGTCCTTGTAACAGCAGTAGCTCCTCCTTCCTTGTCAATAATTGTGCCTTGAAATATCTGGAGTGCTTCATATTTACCTAAATGTGAGCAAGTCCTGTCCAGTCCAACTGTTTTCTGCTCCCTGTTTGACTTCCCTGTGAACTCGTCTCTGGCTGTGTGTCCACTTGCAGCCTGTGACATCAGACTGTAGAATGTTGAGAACATCAAGGCATCAAAGGACAAACACACACACACACATACTGAGTAGTGTGTCTTTGTGAGAATACTTGGACCACATGGCATTCCTAACCCCTTCATGAGCCCAATTCTAACCTGAAACCAAGTCTTAACCTCAAACAGCAACTTATGAACACAGATGGAAACACTGCAGAGCTGCTTTGAGAGGTTTAACATGAGTAGAGATCATCAGATAATGGAATGATTTGATTTTTAAACATGGAGTGGCTCCTCCCTTCATGGTGTTTGTTTTTAGTAGTGTGAAAATGGGAAGTTTGGTCCAGGTAGAGAATGTGAGGAGAAATGGGTCAGGTCAGGGTCTGATGAGAATGTATTTGAATAAAGTGATGAAAATTACAGGTAGAGTGGTTATCTTGTGTAAAAGATGAAGTGTTTGTGTGGGTAATTTACATGTAGAGATGTGTATTTTGTCTGGCAAGTATTAAAACTGCATAGACAATAGGTTGACTGAGTTGTGTTAGGAATGTGTCCACATGTTTGAACCAGAGCAGACACTCTTTTTTAATCACATATTTTTTTATACACAAGGCATCAATGTGCAATGTGAAAGTCTTTTTTTTTCTCAGGGCTGCATTGAAGGTAGAGTTAAAAGTTAAGTCAGGCAGTCTTTGGTGTGTGAGAGTATAGTGAGTTTCACCATATATATGTGATTTATGAAAGAAATATATTTGTTTCCCATTAATATTAAGGGATGATTATGGCAACCTGTATTACAGGTATGCATCAATAAAAGTCATATGCTTGGTTGTGAACGGAAAAAATATACCAAGTGTCCATTTACAGTCAAACCCGAAATTATTCCTTACCCTGGCAAATTTTGACTTAAAGTTACTTTTTATTCAACAACATGTGTTTCTTGATTGGAAATGACACAGGCGTCTCCCAGAAAGACAATAAGACAATGTACAAGAGGCATCATGGTGGAAAAAAAAAATATTTCTCAGCTTTGATTTGCATTTAAAGTAACTTTAAGTCAAAATTTGCCAGGGTTTATGAATAATTTGGGGGGCTTGACTGCTAGTTGACTGTTGAAAGAGAAATGGCACCATTAAAGCAAAACTTGCCAAATGCACCAAAGACCCAGTTTCAGTCTTTACCGTGGGGTTAAAGCCCCTTCACATAATTGCTTTTCCACATGCTTGCAGCGAATAAAGAAACAAATATGGCTTGAGTCCATTTGGAAATCATTTGATTAGACCCCCTCAGACAGGTGTGGGTCCAGTTAGGCATCCTCCCTTACTACAGGTGCATGTGATGATGATGCTGTTGAATACTGTGCTTGAATTTGTCTACACATTGTCAGCATTGCATTCTTTCACAGGGTGAAAAGTGCCTACTGTCTGCAGCTTCACAACTGATCCTCCACAACTTTACACACAGGCGATTCCAGGGGCCGTTCAGGTTCTTGACCACTGAAACAGCTGGCAAAGAGTTGCGGAGAAGGCCACATCAGTTACCATCATTCACAAAGCAGGTTCCTGAAGACAAAAGCCGACAACCAACCCACCAGAATCAATGCAAAAGAAGCGACATAAATTCTTTGGAGCCCAGAACAATGGTCTGAAAAAAAAACTCATCCAGGCGTTGAGGAAGACAACTGGGGTGCCGCTGTGCTTACTTCCTAACCTTCAGCTCTTTGGAACCATCTACAATATATAAGAGTGAGGGGTGAAAGGCGCCTCCTCCACCAGCAGCATGCCAGCTCCAGCAAGTGACTACAGAGTAAGCTCTGTGTCACCAACAAAACAACAATGTAAGATCTATTGATAGGTCAGTCACACCAGATGGCCTCTAGAGACTCTATGATGATGATGATGATGATATTGATGTTTGAGTGTTTGTACTTTTTCCACAACTTGCTATCAACCTAAGGTGATCTGTGTCCTACAAAAACAGCTAAATGCATGTTTTAACATTTATCAGCTAACGATGTGTCTACTTAAACCCAAAGGAATGTAGTCACTGATAATATGGTAGAATTTGTATTCTTCTTTTAGTGTGGCCATTTTATGGCCAAAGGGAAAATTAACCATGTCAATTTATCATATAACCATATATTCTTTATCAAGCATTCATATATTTCTCATGAACTTGTATATTCAATTCTGGGTGAAGTACATATAACATGACCTGTAGTGGCCTAATGTTACTTTGTTTACTGTACTTTGTTGAAGACACTTGTTATGTCTCCGAGATTGCCTCCGAGCACAACTTATCTCTATTTTTGACCTTCAGATTATTTTGTCTCCTTGCCATCCTGGTATGTAGAAACAGGCATGGAAGTACTCTTGTAACGGCAACCTGGGGTCAGACCTCTGTACCATGAAGCATGCTGCGTGAGCTCTGTCCTCAGAAATTGATTACTCTGTAAGCCTTCTTTTATAATAAAACATCAAAAGACAATAACAGTCTATCAGGCGGGCTCGGGACCGGGGACTCAAAAAGCAACAACCTTCGTGCTGGCTCCGGTGAAGTAAAAGAAGGATTTATTAACAAGCAGGAGAATTGAAGTTTATACGGTAGTCAGAAAGATAAAAGGCAAAAGTATCCAAATCGTTAGGCAAACTTAGAGAAACACAAGGGGAAAAACTGGGTCAAAAACACTAGAAAACACGAGGAAAATACTGCTGGGCAACTTGCCACAAGGAATGAAGCGAACTGGCAGGAACAAAGGGGAAGATCGACTTAAATACAAAGAGAGGTGGAAAGACAATGGGGAAACAGGTGCAACACGTTAGGGCGGGGCCAGGTAATCAAACAGGTGGGAAACACAGGAGGGCAGGAAGTAATTCTGAAAGCAGACAGAGGTTAGAACAACAAAAGTAAAACAGGGCACACAAACTAGGATGACAAGCAGGAATGAAAGCCATAATCTGATTCAGGGGCTAGGCGTGACAGTACCCCCTCTAAGGGCCGACTCACTGCCCGGCCCAGAAGTAGGTCAGGATGGTCCCTGTGGAAGTCCTGAATGAGGGAGTAGGGTCCAGGAATGTTACTAACAGAGACGCCAGCACCTCTCCTCTGGACACGTGTCCTCCCAGTCAACTTCCGATACTGGCGACCTCTGCCCCAACCTCGCTTTAGCCAGCAGCCGCCCGAGACAGAATAGACAGGGTCACCATCAATGAGTCGGCAGAAGAGGGGCTTGGAGGCCGGGAACTAGGGCTCTCTTGAGTGGGTTTGACTCGGCTAACATGAAGGTGGTGTCCTCATGTGGTCGAGGAGCTTCAGCCCTAACAGCCAGTGGGTTAATCACCTTGGAAACTGGAAAGGACCAATAAAGCGAGGGGCAAGCTTCCAGACTCACTCTCAGACATACAGAAGAAGAGCAGGGCAGTGTGTTGTGGAGGCATATTCTACCTAAATCAGATGTTTACCCCATGGCGTGGGATTCTGGGAGGTAAAGACATCGCAGTCCCGTCTCGAGTTCCTAGTTAAGGCCTTTCGGTCTGTCGATAGATTGGGGATGGTGCAGAGGAGACGCTGACTGTGGCACCTAGCAGCGAACAAAACTCCTGCCAAAAAGCAGAGAGACAAACTGGGGCCCGGTCAGAAACCACATCTGTGTGGGAAAACCATGAGTCTAAAAACATGACAAAGGATGGTCTGCCGTCTCTCTTTGGCGGAGGAGGAAACTTGGCAGTGGAATAAAGTGCACCATTTTGAAAAAGCCGATCCACAACGTGCAGGATAGTGGGTGTGTTACCGTTTGGGGAGGAAGTCCTGTGACGGGAAATCCAGTGAAATGTAGGACCCTGCATGGGCGATTGGGCACAGAAGCGGTTGTAGCAAGCCATATGGAGGGAGCGTCGGGATGTCTTGTTTGAGCACAGACAGGACAGGCGGACACACATACTTCTTGACCTCTTTCTCCATAGGCAGCCACCAGAAGCGCTGTTGGATGATGAACATGGTTCTTCTGGTTCCAGGGTGACAGGAGATGCAGGAGGTGCTTGAGCCAATGGATGACCGCAGGCGTAAACAGGGGTACATCAACACTCTCAAGGCACATTTGACTCGTCTCTCTTGCCCTTGGGTGACCGCCCCACCACACATGAGGGGGCAGAATGGAAAGTAGGAACCTTAGGGCTGGGGTCCGGGTCAAATAAATGTGACAGAGCATCAGGCTTAGCATTCTTTGACCCAGGCGATAGGACACAGTGAAATTAAATCTGTTGAAGAATAGGGCCCACCTGGCTTGGCGGGCGTTAAGCCTCTTAAGCTGCCGGATATACTCTAGAGTTCTTGTGGTCCGTCCACACAAGAATGTTACCTCAGCCCCTCCAGCCAGTGTCTCCACTCTTCCAATGCAACTTTGATGGCAGCAACTCCCCTGTCTCCCCGCGTCGTAATTCCTCTCTGCTGGGATAATTTGGCAGACAGAAAAGCACAGGGGAGGTGAAGTCTATTGTCTCTCACTGACCTTTGGGAGAGGATGGCTCCAGTGCCCAACATCTGGCGCATCACCTCCACCACAGAAGCTGACATTTAGGATCGGAAGGAGTTCCAGAGCGGGGCAGAGGTGAAGCTCTCCTTGAGTCTCTTGAAGCCTTTGTCCGCCCTGGTGGACCACTGAAAAGGTACCTTAGGAGGGGAGTCAGTTTCATGCAAAGGCGCCCGGCGACCATACTGAAATTCCTCCACAACTTTTCGATAAAAGTTATGAAACCCCAGGAAGCGTTGGACTGTTTCCTGTTACTGAGAGTGGGCCATTCTGCAACAGCACTGACCTTGGCTGGATCCATCTGCACCTCTCCTTCAAGATAATAGACCCCAGAAGCGACACTTCATGGAAACGCAGAATTCACATTTCTCAACCTTGGCGTACAGTTGATTGTCCAGAAGTTGTTGGAGGACCTGTCGAACATGTTGATGTGGGTCTCCTCATGGGGGAGAAGATGAGTATGTCGTCCAGATACACAAAACACATACACATTCAGCATCTCACTAGAACATCATTCACCAAGGCCTGGAACACAGCTGGAGCATTGGTTTGTCAGAAATGGCATCCACAAGATGCTGCGTAGTGACCACTAGGAGTATTAAATGCAATCTTCCTGTCCCCCTCCCTAATCCGAACCAGGTGATAAGCATTTACGTAGATCCAGTTTAGAAAACACTCTGGCTCCTTTCAACAGTTCAAAGCGCACTGGAAATCAAAGGGAGGGGTACCTGTTCTTGATCGTGATGGCGTTCAATCCTCGATGGTCAATGCAGGGGCGAAGGGTTCTATCTTTCTTGTCCGAAGAAGAACCCAACCCGGCTGGAGATGAGGAAGAGCGGAATGATCCCTGCTTGTAGCCAGAAGAATCAATACTCTTCCTTCATGGACTGCACTTCAGGTTCAGACAGAGTAGAGTCTCCCGCCTTGGGAGGGAGGGTTCAGGGAGGAGGTCGAGTGGGGCAGCAGTCCGGAAGGTGAGGAGGTAGAGAGGTGGCTTTGGACTTGTTGAACACCTCCTTGAGGTCCCAATAATGTGAAGGCACGTGGGAGAGATCAGGAAATTCCATCTCAGAGGTATCCTGCGAAACCTGAACAGAACTGAAAGACTCGAGGAACACACTTCTCACTAGGAAAGCAAGTCTCTTTGCAGCTCCCCCCAAGAAACCACAGTCCCACTAGCAATCAATTACTGGGTTGTGTTTTAACAACCAAGTGTGTCCCCAGAATCAGGGGATGAGAAGGAGCTCTATATAAATGAAAACTTATTGTCTCTGTGTGGTGATCGGGGAAAGAAAGTTCAACTGGCTTTGTGACAGATGGGTTACCCGGCAGAGTAAGCGTCCATCAAGCGCACTGGCTTCCAGGGTTCAGGAAGTTCTGTCTTAGCCAGGCCCAGTCTCAGGGAACCAGGTCATAGTCCATAAATTCCGCATCCCATTGAATCTCACCAACACAAGCCTGTCTAAGGAGAGAGAGGGAGAAAGAAAGTGTAATGACAGGCAGTGTCTGGAGGACAATCAGAACTTGTGGTATGGCTCACTGGGTGCCTCTTCCTCACTGATAGGCCGGTCTTTTTACTGGGCAGGTGGCCGGAAATGTCCCAACTCACGGCATGATAGAGGCACCGCCCCTCAGCGTGAAGTGGCGCTAGCCAGCTCTTCAAAGTCGGTCGGGTCCGTCCCAACTGCATGGGTTCCTCTGATGACAATGCTGCGCTGTGTGCAGGTTGCAGGCCAAGAAGAGGGCTCGAGACTGGAGTGCTGCCTCCTCAGATGGTAGGGGACTCCACTGTCTTTCTTTGTCTCTCTCCATTAATCTCTTATACGAGTCTTAATCGTCAAAGCGATGAGAGAGTCCAAGTCCCGAGGAAGTTCAAAGGAGCAAGCTGGTCTTTTTACGGTAGCTGGATAGTCCGTGAATGAATCGTCCGAACATCGCCGACTGATTCCAGCCGCTCTCAGCTGCAAAGTGCGAAATGAATGGGCGTGGTCGGCCCAAATCTTTTCCTAATCGAAGTCCGACTAACGCCACGAGCTGCCTCTCGGCGGGAGTTATATGCTGGAAGATTTGTGTGAAAGTCTTTGAAAACAAAGAAGAGGAACACTGCCGGTGATCGCCGATTCCACTCCGCCGTGGCCCAAAGCTTGGCTCTACGGTGAGGTGGGGAGATGGCGTCGTAATCTCTGGCTCTGTCTGGAGAAAAGGGCTTGACTTGCAGCTCGAGTGTAGGTCACACTGTGTCCAGAAGCAGCTCTACAATCACCAGAATCTCAAGAAGAATTTCTCTGGCTGGGAAAGGTGAAGCGGTAATACCGGGTAGTGAGGAGGGGGAGCAGGGTCTGGTGCGAGGCTGGCTGCTGGAGGAAGGACTGGACCGACCGCTGCATAGCAGTCTGACTATGCAACCTCTGGAATTGTTCCGTTAAGGTGGGCGAGGTTGCTGCCAACACGCCGATCATGACACTTCCTGCCCGATCCATCATCTCCCTCATCTCGTGTCAGGAGACTAATCTGTTCCTCCTGGTTTCTGGGATCTTGTCCTCTTGGATCTGGGAGAGCAGGCGGACCTGGTGGGAGTTGGCTGAAGTCCATGTTGGCCAGTTCGTTACTATCAGGCGGAGCTCAGGACGAGGACTCAAAAGCAACCTTTCGGCGCTGGCTCAGTGAGTAAAGGAAGGTTTATTAACAAGCAGGGAATTGGGGTACCACAGTGAATCAGAAGATAAAGTAAAGGTATCCAAATCGCTAGGCAAACTCGGAAACACAAGGGAAAACTGGGTCAAAAACACTAGAAAAACCCACGAGGAAAATAATGCTGGGCAGCACTACAAGAGACGAAGAGCGAACTGGCAGGGAACAAAGGGAGAACCGACTTAAATACTATAGGGGATATATATACATATTACACTGTCATTTCTGATTGATATGTATTGAATTTGTACTGTGATCCTTTGTCTTATCTACTGGATTGTGTCTGTGGCCAGGTTGTCACTGCAAATGAGAATTGGTTCTCAATGGACTTACCTGGTTAAATGAAGCTGAATTAAAATCCTACTATATATGCTACTGTATATATGTGTGTTTAGTTTTAACACTTGTGGCCATTCATCAGTTTATTCCATTCTTTCATACCTTTCTGCTGATATTGATGGTTAAGACAATTGTTGAAATGAAAAATTTTTAATGTGCAATAAAGGTATTTATGAAGCTCTTGCTCTGAGTTTGTTGATGGTTTTTTCATAACTTCTCTAGTGACAGCATAGACTGTATAAAACATGGACGTGGTAGCACCCGTGGCGTCACCCATTGGTTTCGGGAAGTCGGTTTTGTGACCAAACCATGGGCATTTGAGCTCGCCATCTTGGATTTTAGTGGGGTGTACTTTCCATATTTGGCGAAGAGGGTTTACTCTACAGGTCAGCCGGCCGAGAACCCGGCCACTTAGCTCGAACAACAGAGCCTAGCCTAATCAGCTAATCAGCTAGGCTAACAAGCTAGCGGCAGCTACATCCTACATCCACCACCACGACAGTCCCGAGTCCGACCCGACTAGCTCGACCCGTGTAACCGCGACACAAAGCATACAACAGAGATCATAATGTTGCTGCTGTGTTTTAAACATGATTGTTTAAGATAGAGAGATTTAAGGTGGAGTTGCTGGGTTTGGTGGAGTTGTGGGGGGAAATCTATTTCTAGCCTATTATTTAACTGTGAAACAATCATTATTATTTCATATTAATAAAATATATTAAAACGTTAAAAACATAATAATAATAATAATAATAATAATATATTAAAATGTTTAATATTTAATATTTACCAGCTTCCACCGCTGCCTCCATCCACTATCCACTAACAGTTACAGCAGCACACAAACAACAGCAGCCGCTTACTGGCGGAGCTGCTCTGTCCATGCACAATGTCGGACTTTTAAACAGAAAAATGAGACCAAATAAAATTGTAGCCTAGTATTCCCACAATAAACGGACTCTGAGCCACACACAACAACAGCGTTCCTAACATTAGCTGCTCCGGTCCTCTATCTGTATCAGCAGCGACCATAAATCGGCAATTAAGTCATAAGCCAGCGGCAAAATATGCTAATACACATGCTAATTAGTGCAAACATCCAGGTAAAATAGTGAGAAATTTACTTACGAAAAAACTGCAACACAGACTCCTTCGACGGTCGGTTAGTACAGTCTACACTACAACAAGCCATACTGTCACAAAAACCTATCCGAACATTGGCAAACAAACACGGACACTGCAGCCCCTGTCAACCGCTGGAGGTAGCCAGAGGCAGCCAGAGGCCTCTGGATGTAGCCGCCTAGCCCAGCCGATGCTTTAGCAAAGAGCTAACTGCCAGTGCCTGTCTATGGACTGTCACTCAACGTAACCACGCCCTAATTTATTGTAAGAATTTTAAGCCTAAATAACACTAAAAGCGGTTGTGGTACAAAAAAATTCACCCCCCACAGTGTTCACGGAGGTGGAAACTATCAATGGAGACCAAAAACAAAAAAATGTACCAGGCTGTAAATATGTTTTTTTAGGCTGTAAAGTTGGCTATTTTAACATGGGGGTCAATGGAGAATTGCTCACTTCTGGAGCCAGCCCCCAGCGGCAGCCGAGGAACTGCAGCTTTTTGAACGCGGAAGTGATCCTCACTGCTGAAACCTACAACTCCCCCCACACAGACTCCTGTCCTTCTCTCTGCGCTCCTAGAGAGAGGAAACGAAGAGTTTTGCTCTCTCTTCTTCTCTCAGGGTGAGAGAAAGCTTCTGAGAAGAGATGCTTAAATGTAGATTATTTGGAAATTTCTATACATCATTTCTCCAGCAGGGGAGAGTTTTAATCTCTCTGTGTTTTCTCTCTAGATTCCTCCTCTCTCTCTGGCAGAGAGAAAGGGAGAAAACGAGATCTCTCTCTTCTCTCTGTCCAGGCAAGAGCGAGAGGTTACTGAGAGGCTTCCCTCTCTCTCTCCTTGAGACAGATAGAGATGAAGGCCTTTTCCTCTCTCTTTCTGTCTCTATAAATGGAGAGGAGGGAAGCGAGAAGGAGAGCATAACCTTCTTCGCCCTCCTCCTTGAGAAAGAGAAGATTTTCCGTGCCCTTCAACCCTCTTTACCTCCACCACTGCTTTTCTCTTTCTCTGCTTCTCTGCTCTTCTCTCTTTCTCTTCCCTCCTCAGAGAGTTTTCTCTCTCTTTCTCTCCAGGTTCTCTCTCTGAAAGAGGATTTCTCTTTTCTCTGTGAGGCGCTGTATAATTAATGAATAAATTGAGTTGAATTGAATTGATGGCAATAAAATGGAAGTTAAGAATGATATCCTCCATCATCTCTGCCCTTCATTTTCATACAGTAGATAAAAGATAAAAGATAAGCTAAACCTTTAATAGTCCCACAATGGGAAGTTACACTGTTACAGCGGCAAAGAGCAGATGCAATGGGATACAGGCACTCAGAATATACACAATAGACAATACAGATGAATATATATAAAAAAGACTCCAAGAAAAAAAAAGACTTATTACGTGAAGCCGTAACAATAAATACTATAAACAGTATGACCAAAGTGACCATGTGCACTGTTTAGACAAGAAGAGATATAAAAAGAAGAAAAGGCTGCACATATAGCTTGTAATTTAGAATCAGGAGTGAGTATGTTGTGTTTTGTGTGTGCATATGGTTTGCTCAGCACAGTTGCTGGTTGTAGTTCTTTAAGTGGAAGAAAGAAAATATCTTCATATCCACATCAACAACTTGCCATTGAGGAAATATCCAAGTTACAAGTGAGGCTGACCCACAGGCCATGAATGAGGGCAAAGTGGTAAAATGCAGCTCCAGTGCGCATCAATTAGATGTGAATTCAGCCTTTTAAAGAGTACCATTGTACCTTCAAGGGAAGCTTGCGGAAAGTTTTTCAGAAAGATGAAAAAAAACCAAAAGAAGGAAGAAGAAGAAAAACATAAGCTCAACTAAATATATGTGTAAGTTTTTTTCAGCCTGGTTTAAAGAAAATCACATCAACACACACACACAATTGTGCTCCTTAAATTTACATACTCTAGCAAAATGTGTGAAATATTATCATTTTCGAAAATATTTGATCATGCAAAAGCTTTTTCTTTCATTCAGGAAGTTAGTGGTCAGAGCAAGATTATTTATTATCACATTATTATATTTGCTCTTTTAAATCATAGAAGACAAGTTAAGAAACTACCCAAATGGCCTGATCAAAAGTATACATACCCTTGAGATTTTGGCCTGATACTATACACAAGTTGACACAAACAACTTTAAATAGCTTTTAAGGAGTCACTGTCCACACCCTGTCACCTAGCTTGTGTAATTGGTGCTGACGTGTGTATAGAAGTCGAGTGAGTCTATGGGCTCCTGACAGATGCCTACACATTTCATCTAGTGCTGCACTGACTTTACTGGATTCTGAGCCATGGAGAAAGCAAAGAACTGAAAAAGACCTACAAGAGAGAAAGGTGTTTGAACTTTAGAAAGCAGGAAAAGGATGAAAACATATCTCAAACATTTTGACAATGCCAATCAGTAGTGTTCAAACTCTGATGAAGAAGTGCAAAATATGAGCTTCTGTTGATACCAAACTCTGTAGCTCAGGTGAGCAAAAGAAAAACTTCAGCCACAGAGTGGCAGGGAAATTGTGTAGGGATACAAAGAAAAAGCCAGAAGCAGCTTGGAAGGCTGACATAACAAACTACTCTACAGAAGAGGTACTGTATTTTGTTTGAAGATGTTTTACAGTGGAAATTGGAAAACAGATGTTTGGGCAAGATATTGCCCCTTACTTACACACATCCAGGTCAGAAGCAGAACTTGGCTGCCAGAGACACAATATCCAGGTGTTAGAGTGACCAGCTCAGTCACATTGTAATGAGCCCCATTGAAAATCTTTGCTGGATTATCAAAGGTCTGTTTTAAGCAAAAGAATTTGGAAGAATTAAAATAATAATTGAAGAAGAATGAGAGAAGATTACCCCTCAGCAACGAATGTGAAAGGCTCGTGGAGAACATGCCAGCCAGGATTAAAGTGCTACTGCGTATTCAATGGCAGAATTACTAAATATAGTTTTGTTATGTGATGCTTTGTTTATTTTTGCTCAGTTTTGAAGACATTCTTTGCAATTTATTAACTTTGATACTTGACAATGTTGAGAACTGATATGTTGACACCATCAAGAATTTAGTTTTGCTGTTTTTTTCTTGATAACAATAAAAACAAATGATTTGTTTTGTTTGTGTCTGTCTGGATGCAGCCACCACCTTGAAATACAAAAAGATTTTCTGCAAATATTTCATGATAATATTTGAGATTTTTGCAAAATTTGAAGGGTGTCCCAAATTTTTTTCCACTACTGTATATATATATATAATGTGATTATTGAATTGATGAATTTGCTACATTCTTCTACTTCACTCATCTGAGTGATATTGACAGTTAGTACAGTTGCTGTACTGCAGAGAGGAGCTCTATTTGAGCCTTTGGTTGAAGCTGAATCTTCTCTCACCTTGATAGAGAGTAATGGTCCACTGTGCTGTCCCTGGTAGTGACCAGTCTTCATGTCCAGCTAGCACCTGAAGGCTGGACTAACCAGCCCTACATTTGCTTATCATACCTTTGACTCATAGTGGGAAACAGTTTATGGCCCATAGTTTGATCACACTTGAACCTGATGACACTCACATTAGCACAAGACTCTGACACACAGAAAAGCTAATCTAAGTGATGATATGAAGCCTTGTGAGGTATGAAAGGATTTGTAAGACTGTGTCAGAAACAGAGTTGATGCTCTGAGCTTAGAACAGAGTGTGTACTGCCATCTGTGCTGAAATAAATGTCCTGCTAATAAGCTGGGACTTGATGGGAGTGCCACACAAAGGATCCCTGGTTTGGTGTTTACCCCACAGTCACTGGGCGTGGGCGTCACTGGCTGTAGTCATGCCAAGGGTTGTCTAAGAGCGTGTGTGGCCAGTGGCTCTCACTGCGGGAGCTGCTGGAACTGGGCTGGCAGTGATCCTCAGCTCCTCCTGTCCACATGCAGAAGTGGCAAGCACTGCCATCAGTGTGTGTGTGTGTGTGTGTTGTGATGGGTAAACAAGAGCCAAATATAAGCCCTTTGGATATAAGCACTATGTAAATGACAGGCAACATATAGAATAGCAAAATACTGTGAGTAGCAGACAGTGAAAATAGTGTATTAGCAATTTTACTGTACATGTCAATGAAAATCAGTGCAGGTGTAAAGATACAAGTTGATGCAGTGAGATTTTCCATCTTTGCTTTAAGAGTTATTGTGATGACAGTGTGTGGTTTTATGATGCTACTAAATCATTGATAACAGACTTCTATCAAATATTACCTCAGACACTGAAGATTGTGAATGAAAGCGCGACAAAAAAAAAAGGGGCCCGGGTTTAAAAAAAAAACCCGGGGAAAAAAAGGGGGGGGAAAAAAAAAAAAGGGGGGAAACCCCAAAAAAAGGGCCCCCCCCCCCCAAAGGGGGGTTTTCCCAAACCCCCCATTCCCCAAAAAAAAAAGGGGGGGAAAAAAAAAAAAAAAAAACCCCCCCCCTTTAAAAAACCCAAAAAAAAAAAAAAAAAAAAAAACCCCCCCAAATTTTGGGTTTAAAAAAAAATTGGTTTTAAAAACCCCGGGGGGGGGAAAAGGGGGGCCCCCCCAAAAAAAGGTTTTAAAAAAAAACCCCCCCCAAAAAAAAAAAAAGGGGGGGGCCCCTTTTAAAAAAAAAAAAATTTTTTTTTCCCCCCCCCGGGGGAAGGGGGGAAAAAAATTTTAAAAACCCAAAAAAATTTCCCCCCAAAAATTTAAAAAACCCCCCCCCCCCGGGGGGGGAAAAAAAAACCCCCGGGGGGGCCCCCCCCCACAAAACCCCCCCGGCCCCCCGGGGGGGTTTTTTTTTAAAAAAAAAACCCCCAAAAAAAAAAATTTTTTTTAAAAAAAAAAAATTTTTTTTTTTTGGGGGGGCCCCCCCGGAACCCCCGGGGGGCCCCCCAAACCCAAAACCCCCAAAAAAAACCCCCTTTTTTTAAAAAAAAAAACCTTTTAAAAACCCTTTTTTTTCCAAAAAAAATTTTTTTTTTTTTTTTAAGGCCTTTTAAAAATTTTTTTTTAAAAACCCAAAAAAAAAAGGGGCCCCCCGGAAAAAAAAAAGGGGGGGGGCCCCCCCGGGGGGGGGGGGCCCCGGGGAAAAAAGGCCCCGGCCCCCCCTTTTTTTTCCCCCTTTTTTTTAAAAAAAAAAATTTTTCCCCCCTTTTTCCCCCCCCCCTTTTTTCCCCCCCCGGAAAAAATTTAATTTCCGCCCCCTTTTTTAAAAAAAAAATTTTTTTTTTCCCCCCCCCTTTTTTTTGGGGCCCCCCCCCCCGGGGGGTGCCCCCCCTTTTTTTTAAAAAAATCCCAAAAATTTTTTAAAAAATTTAAAAACCCCCCCAAAAAAACAATTTTTAAAAAAAAGGGGAAAAAAAAGAAAAAATTTTTGGTTTTTTTTTTCCCCTTTTTTTTTTTTAAAAGGGTTGGGGCCCCCCTTTTTTTTTTTGGGGGGGTTTTGGGGGCCCCCCAAAAACCCCCCCCCGGAAAATTAAAGGGGGGGAAAAAAAAAAAAATTTTTTTTTTCCCTAGAATTCATTGAATTTTTATCTGATTTATTGCTTAGTACGGATAAAGCAATCATAGTGGGTGACTTTAATATCCATGTAGATACCCACAATGACAGCCTTAAGACTGCTTTCTATTCAGTATTAGACTCAATTGGCTTTTTGCAAAATGTTAACAAACCAACTCACTGTTTTAATCACACCCTTGATCTTGTACTGACCTATGGCATAGAAGCTGAACATTGACACTATTCCCTCAGAGTGCTTTTTTATCCACCATAAGTATTCAGACCCTTTCCTCAGTATTTAGTAGAAGCATCCTTTTGAGCTAATACAGCCATGAGTCTCTGGGAATGTTACAACAAGTTTTTCACACCTGGATTTGGGGATCCTCTGCCATTCCTCCTTGCTGATCGTCTCCAGTTCTGTTAGGTTGGATGGTGAACGTTGATGGACAGCCATTTTCAGGTCTCTCCAGAGATGCTCAATTGGGTTTAAGTCAGGGCTCTGGCTGGGCCATTCAAGAACAGTCAGAGAGTTGTCCTGAAGCCACTCCTTCGTTATTTTAGCTGTGTGCTTATGGTCATTGTCTTGTTGGAAGGTGAACCTTTGGCCCAGTCGGAGGTCCTGAGCACTCTGGAAAAGGTTTTCATCCAGGATATCCCTGTACTTGGCCGCATTCATCTTTCTTTCGATTGAGGGTTCTGGTCATCCCAAACGTATTCCATTTAAGGATTATGGAATCCACTGTGCTCTTAGGAACCTTAAGTGCAGCAGAAATTTTTTTTGTAACCTTGGCCAGATCTGTGCCACAATTCTGTCTCTGAGCTCTTCAGGCAGTTGCTCTGACATGCACTGTGAGCTGTAAGGTCTTATACAGACAGGTGTGTGGCCTTCCTAATCAAGTCCAATCAGTATAATCAGACACAGCTGGACTCCAATGAAGGTGTAGAACCATCTCAAGGATGATCAGAAGAACTGGACAGCACCCGAGTTAAATATCTGAGGGTCACAGCAAAGTGTCTGAAAACTTATGGCCGTGTGATATTTGAGTTTTTCTAATAAATCTGCAAAAATTTCAACAATTTCATGTTTCTCTGTCAATATGGGTGCTGTGTGTACATTAATGAGGAAAAAAATGAACTTGATTTTAGCAAATGGCTGCAATATAACAAAGAGTGAAAAATTTAAGGGGGTCTGAATACTTTCCATACCCACTGTAACTGATGGTCTGCTGAGGGTGTTGTCTTGGTAGCCGCCTCCTTGTTGTCTCTGTCAAAGCGAGCATAAAGTAATTTAGCTCATTGAGGAAGGAGACATCTGTAGCTGCCGGAGTGACACTGCTGGGCTTGTAGTCACTGATGGCCTGGATGCTCTGCCACATGCGTCGGGGTCAGAGTTGGAAAAATGTGCCTCTACCTTTAGCTTGTAGCAGTGCTTGGCCTTTTGATGGCCCTCTTGGTTAGCCCTGGACTCACTGTAGGCTTGTGCATCACCTGATCTGAAGGCAGTGTCCGGGCCTTCAGCAGGAGCCGCACCTCCTTGTTCATCCATGGCTTCTGATTAGGGTACGTGGTGATCTGCTTCTGTGTTGTGACGCTGTCAGTGGTGGTGTTGATATAATCCAGTACAGAGGAGGTATATGTATCAATGTCCGTGTGGGAGCCACAGGTGGCCTGAGAAGCAAACATACTCCAGTCTGTGTGTAGAAACCTGTCCTGAAGTACAGAGTCTGTCCCCGCTGGCCACACTTTGATGGTCTTCACTGCTGGCTTCACACGGTTGATGAGGGGTGAATATTTGGGGATGAGGAACAGAGAAAGGTGATCAGACTGTCTCAGGTGGGGGAGGGAGTGTCAGTGGTAAGCTCCAGCAATGTTTGTATAAACATGATCTAAAGTTTTGTCTCCTCTGGTGGGGCAGGAAACATGCTGGTGAAATTTTGGGAGCACAGTCTTTAAGTTTGAGTGGTTGAAATCACCCGCCACAATAAATGCAGCCTCCGGGTGAGCAGTCTGTTGTTTGCTAATGGCTGCATGAAGTTCCTTCATAGCAAGCTTGGCATTAGCATCTGGGGAATACAGCACAAGCGCAAGATGACTAAGCACATGATGAACAGCGCAAGCACACAAAAGGAAGATATTTAATATAGAAGATTAGAGCAGAGGAGGAGACAAAGATGATGAGTGTCCTGTAAAGGATGTGGGTGAATGATGAGAGGGCCTTACCGGTGTGCTGAGGCCAATACGCTGTTTGACATGGATTATCTTCAGCTCACAGTCTTTAATCTTGGTGGGGATGAAGGAGTGGACTTTCACTATCTGTTGAGCAATCTCCGTGTCTGCCACTGACACAAGCACCTAACATACAATAAGGATGTTTTTAACACAGTGCTGTAGGAAGATGAACTTTGTAACAGGTCAACAATCCAGAAACTAGTATCTATGGACAGATTGAGTGTGTGGACTGTCCACAAAGCAGTCCCACTGAGCCTGTGATAGTAGTTTAAGCTATGACAGAAGCAGCTTGCATGGCTACATGTATTACTGGTGTCCAGGTGTTTTCTCCTCTCCTCCTGGTGTGATCACACCAACCTTTCCCATTTGTTTTGCCAGGATGAGGTCCGAGGCGTGTCAAAGGACTGGATCAGCCTGATGTTGTCACTCTCTGAGCAGCTGCTCTCAGGAAGTCCTGTGATCAACACCATGCCTTTCTGTAGGAGACATTACAGAACAAGTGAATTTAACAGACATTTAGCTGAACTCAGGTTTTCCTTTTAATACATTTCCAAAGATAAAATTCTGTTTTCAGACTGATGAGGGGGAAAATGACCTGAAAGGATTTTAGTATCAGGCTGAAACACAAGAAAATGTGATGGAAGTGAAGAAAACTGTACCTCATCAGACATCTTGTGTTCAGCCTCAGCTCCTACACTGGGGAGTAGGAGGGGAAGATGCTACACTCAGTATGTTTTCATACACATCCCAACTACAAGCCAGCAAAAGCAAGACATCACAAACCAGACTACATGTGACTAAGCTAGTTTATTCCATGTGATCAGGTATAGTTAACAGACTATGATTTTAACTAGATATACTGAGTATTTCTTGACAGTGATAGATGTGGATATATTAGCACTGACTGTCTGCAGACTAGCAGTGGCGGTTTTCTGTTGTCCTACCTGAGTCTTCCCCGGCAGGACCCTTCTCCTGTCCTGAAGCAGGTTTGCTGTGAAGTCAGAAATAATCATATCTGAGTGCAGGTTTGAAATGGGCAGGTTGAGTGAACAACATATGGGGTTAAAGGGGAAGAACAGTGATGATAACTGTGGCAGACCTGTTGTTGGCATCAGGAGACTGCACTCCTTCAGGTTTCTAAAGAAAATCAAACAGAAATGAGACTTCAAACATCAAAAAATAATTTTAAAAAAAGGAATTGGAACTAATTTTGTGTATGAGATGGTTTCTGAATCAACAATTGCATTTAGACAGAAAACAAACTCCACTCAGCATTTTTGTGGAAGCTTTATGTTTTCTATGATTGAAAGGGTTTAAAGTGAACATAGACAACCAAAGTCATGACATCCCAGAGTTGAGACCAGGAAGCAGAGTTGCAGTCCTACACGCTTCTCTGCAGTTTCTCTAGAGCTGTCACCCTCCATGATTCTTACCATTCCTATCATTCTTTTGCAGATTTATTAAAAAAGAAAAACTGAAATATCACACAGCCATAAGTATTCAGACCCTTTGCTCAGTATTTAGTAGAAGCACCCTTTTGAGCTAATACAGCCATGAGTCTTTTTGGGAATGATGCAACAAGTTTTTCACACCTGGATTTGGGGATCCTCTGCCATTCCTCCTTGCAGATCCTCTCCAGTTCTGTCAGGTTGGATGGTGAACGTTGGTGGACAGCCATTTTCAGGTCTCTCCAGAAATACTCAATTGGGTTTAAGTCAGGGCTCTGGCTGGGCCGTTCAAGAACAGTCACAGAGTTGTCCTGAAGCCACTCCTTCATTATTTTAGCTGTGTGCTTAGAGTCATTGCCTTGTTGGAAGGTGAACCTTCAGCCCAGTCTGAGGTCCTGAGCACTCTGGAGAAGGTGTTCGTCCAGGATATTCCTGTACTTGGCTGCATTCATCTTTCCTTCGATTGCAACCAGTCGTCCTGTCCCTGCAGCTGAAAAACACCCCCACAGCATGATGCTGCCACCGCCATGCTTGACTGTTGGGACTGTATTGGAAAGGTGATGAGCAGTGCCTGGTTTTCTCCACACATAACACTTAGAATTAAGGTCAAAAAGTTCTATCTTGGTCTCATCAGACGAGAGAATCTTATTTCTCAACATATTGGAGTCCTTCAGGTGTTTTTTTTTTTTAGCAAACTCCATGCAGGCTTTCACATGTCTTGCACTGAGGAGAGGCTTCCGTCGGGCCACTCTGCCATAAAGCCCCAACTGGTGGAGGGCTGCAGTGATGGTTGACTTTCTAGAACTTTCTCCCATCTACCGACTGCATCTCTTGAGCTCAGCCACAGTGATCTTTGGGTTCTTCTTTACCTCTCTCACCAAGGCTCTTCTCCCCCGATTGCTCAGTTTTGAATTTAAGGATTATGGAGGCCACTGTGCTCTTAGGAACCTTAAGTGCAGCAGAAATTTTTTTGTAACCTTGGCCAGATCTGTGCCTTGCCACAATTCTGTCTCTGAGCTCTTCAGGCAGTTCCTTTGACCTCATGATTCTCATTTGCTCTGACATGCACTGTGAGCTGTAAGGTCTTATATAGACAGGTGTGTGGCCTTCCTAATCAAGTCCAATCAGTATAATCAAACACAGCTGACTCCAATGAAGGTGTAGAACCATCTCAAGGATGATCAGAAGAAATGGACAGCACCTGAGTTAAATATATGAGGGTCACAGCAAAGGGTCTGAATACTTATGGCTGTGTGATATTTCAGTTTTTCTTTTTTAATAAATCTGCAAAAATTTCAACAATTTCATGTTTCTCTGTCAATATGGGGTGCTGTGTGTACATTAATGAGGAAAAAAATGAACTTAAATGATTTTAGCAAATGGCTGCAATATAACAAAGAGTGAAAAATTTAAGGGGTCTGAATACTTTCCCTACCCACTGTACTTTTGGTTTTTTGAGAAGATTGAATATCATTAGTATGGGTTTTTTTTATGTGGTTTTTGTTATGATGGTTTTGGGGTTTTTTAGGGGGAATGCATTAGGCAACATGTGCCCTCACAACTATAGGGGAATCTGTTTGTTTGTGTGTGTGTGTGTGTGTTTTGCCCTTTTGATGCCTTTGATGTGTCAAATTTACAGCCTGATGCCGGGGCTGCAAAGTGGACACAGCCAAAACAAGTTCAGAATAAAAAGGAGCAGAAACATTTGACGGACGGGGCCCCTTGTTTTGATTTAGGAAAAAAAGGCACCAGATATTTTGCACAAATTGAAAGGAAGGGGGGAGCTACTGCTGTTTTTTAAAAGGGGAAAATACAGGATTTCCAGATCACTCCAATTTTCAGGCCAACCTTTTCATTTTTCAGTTCAGGGGGATGTTTTGTTGTATTGTTTATTTATACTGTTTTATCTGTGAATTTGATATTGTCAACTTAGGTTTCCCATTTTGTTTAAAGGGAAGGTTTGTGAAAAAGGGAAAAGGTGCCTTTTTTTTAATGTTTTCTTTAAACTCAAATTTCAAAACATTCACAGTTTTTAGTAAATTGAAATCTTTTTGTGTTGTTGTTTTGGATCCTCCTAAAAGAGGGAGAAAATCCACAGTCCATGTCCTTTTAAAAGGGACCCCAAAAGTTAAAAAGAAGAAACAGAGGTTTCAGTCTGATTATATAGTTGAAACAGGGCCTCCTAGTTTTTTTTATATTTATGTTAAGATCAACCCCAATGCTTTGATGGGGAACAGTATTTCCCCAAAACAAGATCCAGACCTAGCCGGGGAGGTGGGAATCAGAGACAGAAAGCACAAAAAGGGAGAGAAAGAAGGGGGTAAATATATTAATGGAAAATTTTAAGAGGGAGGGGGAGAGGAGGAGAGAAAAAATCAGTATCAGGGAAGTCTCCAGCAGGTAAAAGCAGAAACAGTGGTCTTCGGGTTTTACCGCCCCCCGCCCCAAAGGTTCATAAAAAGGAAAGTTTGCCCCCTTTAAACATGGAGAGGGCCTGCCTAAGACCCAAAACAGGATGGTCCCACAGGGGAGCTGATATCGAGGTGGGGCTCCCCCCCATTGAATTTTGGGGAACCAAAACCTGCATTCAAAACAGGCCCAGGGAGTAGGGATTTGATGTTGCGGGGCCCCCGTTGAACAGCCGCCATTCCCAACTCTTCATTTCCCTTTTAGCTGTGTCTTCAGTAGCAAACGTATCTATGCTGAAGAGAGAAAAATTGTTTAAACCCCTCTGTTTTGCCTGGGACTTTTGGCTTCACCCAGTTTTCACAGTTTGAGTTTAGTCTCACCCGGCTCTTTTTTGTATTTTGGGGTATATTATGTCATGTTTATGTGGCGAATCGAGCTGATGTTATGAAGAAAACCAAATTTTTTTGTTAGTGGGGGTTGGGGGAATATTGAGAGTTTTATCGTGTTTGGGGTCCCCGTTAGCCTTCACCACATGAGGGATTTATAAAAGGGTGCTGGGCCATCTTGACCTCTCTTGTTCCTGGCCCCGAGGCAACCCTGGTCGCCCGCTTCCTCCCCCTTGTTGTCGCTGCAAGACGGAACTGCTGTTTCCCTCCACCGATGGCGGTCGGGGTTCACCCCTTGCGCAAATTGCCGGGTTGTTTAGCCCCACTGTTGCAGAGGCACCCCCGCCTCCCCCCTGGGTGATCAAGCCTGATGAGAATTTTTGCCAGCTTTTTGTTCTGACGGAGAAGAAATATGCTGCTTTGTTTGTTCTACCAGGGGGGCCCGTTCCTTCCCGGGGCCCCGCGTCGCCCGGGCTTGGTGTTGTCGTCGGGCTCGGGGGGAAAACCAAATCCCCCCCTATCGCGAGTTTGTGGCATTTTTTGTTTCCCTTTTGGGCCTGACTTTTAAAAAATTGAATAAATGCATGGGTTGTTTTTATTTTTCCCCCATTTTTTGTTGCATTTAGTTAAAAAGGGGTTTTTGGTTATTGTTCTATTATTTTCTTTTCTTTTTTTTTTTATTAGGCAGGTTTTTTGGGTTTATTAAATATTCTGTTTAATGGGTCCTGTGCGGTTTATTTTTTTTTTCTTTTCTTGTTTTTTTTTTTTTTTGATTTCCCCCGATTCAATTGGGTTGATCCCTTTTTGGGATTTTTTTTTTGTGTCCTGTTTGTTTTTTTTTGTTTTGGAAAAAATTTTTATGTTTGTTTAGTTACTGATTTTAAATTTTTGTAACTGATTTATTTTTTTTTTGTTAGTATTTGTATATTGGTTATTTGTTTTCCGGTTGGAGGACCCCACAATTTTTTTGTCCCGTTCAGTTGGGAGCTAAAGGGGTTTTAGGACCAGATGTCCTTTTTGGGGGGACAGCCCATTTATTACTTTTCACAGCCCCGAAATTGACGTTGTCCCATTGTTATTTGTAGTCAGACTCCGTTTTAAATGCGGTTTTATAATCTGCTTTTAAAAAAAGGGGGGGGTGTTTGATCGTAACCAAAGGGAGCGGTCGATGGTGGGTTTAAAAGTCGAAAAAGGATGAGCGTGAGAATGGAGGGAAGCTGGTATTGTCGGGGGCCGTCACGAATTGGGGTGATAGGGGGTTGGATTTTTTGAAAGAATAGAAATGTTTTTATTTTTTTTTTCTTTTTAAGTTCTTTTTTAGACACCTTTTGTTTATTGGTACCCCACATTGTCCCAATTTCCCTGCAACGTAGTCTTTGTCCCACATCGGGGTAAATTTGGGGGATCGGGGTCCCCCCAGGTGGCGGCGGGGGGGGTGGGGGTTTTCCCCTCTTCCGTGCTGCCCCTCGGGTCCTGGGTCTTTTGCCCCGGGTGGGGGTGGTGGGGTGATAATTTTGTATATTTGATCCCCACCCTCCCCCCCAGCTGGCTCCTGGTGCCCCCTAATGGGGTTCCCCCCCCCTTTCACGCCCCTGTGTGTGAATGCTGTTATAGTATTTTAATACTCTGTGGTAAGGGTTTGTTTATAATGTTTAAAGACATACCAGTTATTTTGAAATAAAGTATATGATTATTGCCTGGAACCGTCTCTGCCCGTTGTAAACGAACCCTGGTGCCTTGGAGTTGGTACAGGGCAAAATTCCAAGGTGGTGTTGTCTGCTCGTAGGTTGTTCTTAGTTGGGTGTTGTAGTGATCAACACCATCCGCATCTGCTACACCCATTATCATATATTTTCATCACCCTCACCGCCACATTAAGAAGACACTGATCTTAAGAGTTTTTTTCATAATAAGTCACAATAATCCATATTAAAATACAGAGTCCAAACATCACTGCATCACTAAATAATAACCTAAAGACAAACTTTTGTCCATGTGGAAGGTGAGACTGTGAGCTCTTACCTGAGTTTGAATTAAAGATGGAGAGAGGAGAAGCACAGCTTAGTGAAAAGCGAGTAGAATCCAGATAAGACACAGAGATGCAGCTCTTCCACCAGCTTCAACAGGTGTGAAATTTATACACAGCAAAACACATCTCACTTTCATTTCCACAGACAATCAGCGGGGGGTGAAATGTTTATACATTTAGCTCCAAAAGAAAAACAATATTCATTGTTTCTCCAGACAAACTGTTTTAAGTGCTGTGAACAGGAAACAGTTTGATGTGTTGGTAAAATCTTTTTTCCCAATGTGTGAATCATTTTTATCATCTCTCAAGATTTGGCCCAAAAACAAAGAAGACAGTTTAAGACTCAGGAAATAATCCCCCAGTCCAATGCAAACTAACCAGCACAAAACTGTTTTAATTTGTAATGCCAGTTTATCATATAGCCATATTTTCTCTTATCATACACTGTAATTCTCATAAACTCGTATATTCAATCTGTTGGAAGTACATACACTTGACCTGAAGTGACCTAAGGGCTGAGATGTTGTTCATTGTGCTTGTGAGGACACACTTATGTCTTGGACAAAGACTGTCTATTCTTTATCTTTGTTGTTGTCCGTGTCTCTGAGCATAACTTTACACTTTATCTCAGTTGCTCATTAATTTTATCACTTGACTTCCAGCTTTTTTTCTTTCCCTGCCATCCCTGCAATCCTGGTATGTGAGGAAGAGACATCAAAAGCCCTGGAACATGGAGTCGGGGTCAGACCTCGTAGCATGGTTTTGCTGTGAGCTCTGTCCTTTCTGCAGAAATTGATTACTCTGAAGATTTTATTTTGTAATAAAACCTAAAAGACAAAGATTGTCAAAAGGGAAATTTCCCATTTCACTTCTCATCAGGTGGAAAGTGTTTTCCCACCACACCTCCAATCATCTACTTATTATTGTGCTTTAAAGTTTCAGCCTTCTTACATTTACCTATCACTGAGTCCACTTGTGTCTTTTACTAACACTAGGTTCAAATTCCTTTTCCAGTGCAAACAATTTGTCCTGTAGTAAATTCAGAATGAGTCGGGACTTAAAGCTGATCAGCTGTTTATGAAGGTTTCAGGCTGTGTTCATGTTTCACCCTCTTGGTTAAATTCAATTCAATTCAATTCAATTTATTTATATAGCGCCTTCCACAATCAAAATTGTCTCAAAGCGCTTTTACAGAGACCCAGAGCCTGACCCCAGAGCAAGCACTTAAGGCGACAGTGGCAAGGAAAACTCCCTTTAACAGGAAGAAACCTGAGCAGAACCTGGCTCAGATGGGGACCCTCCTGCCGATGGCCGGGCTGGGTGAAAGGAGGAAAAGGAGGAAGATAGGACAGCTAGGAATGGAGGAGAGGGGAGAAAGACATGCAGCATAATACAGACAATGTGGGTCAGTATTTACATTACAGTTAGTGAACAGTTATTGGATAATGTGTGCTCAGCAGATTAGAATTATGAAACAGAGCACGGAGGCAAAACTGCTGTCGCTCAGCTCCAGCTCCACCATCACTAACTTCATTTAGAGAAACAGAGCTCTGCTGAACAGGAAGCAGCAGAAAGTCAGGGGGCTTCGCCGTGAGGAGCGCAGACCCTCTGTCGTCGGGGGTTTTGGAAGGACGTCATTCACCCTTCACCAACTCGAGTCAGCATCAGACGGACAACGCACAATAAACATCCCCGGTAGCTGGAATTTCCTCAGCTCCGTGTTTCCCCGGTGGAAAACGCCAGGACATAAAAAGAAAAGAGTGAAACGATCCTTGCCTTGAAATCCAAAGAGGAAAAACGACGGCGGGGGTCCACACGGGGTTATCCAGAAGCAAGCAGGTGTCCTTTAATCAGCTGCAAAGCTCCGCGCCTTCCGACGAAGCCCGTGTCCAGCGGTTCATTTCAGAAAGAAAGCGCTGCAGATGAAGGAGCGGAGAAGAAACCTGTGAACGCTGCTGATGAAAACAAGAGCTGGAGACCTGTCGCCTCTTCTGCTCTTTACACGGACATTAGCGACCCTACCGAACTGGAGGGGAAAGGGAAGAGGAAGAACAAAGTGTTGCTGGTTCTGATTGGACTAGCCAGCAGTTTGTCTCATGTTATTCTGTCTCTGCACCGTTAACATTCATACTCAGGTGGAAGTCCCTGGAAATGTCTAATGTCCCGAGGGAAAAAAAATTTAGCTGTGGATGTTACTGACACTGACCATGTGTAGTTTAAATACATGCAAGTTTATTAAGACAGAAGTTGAGCTGATTAAGCAGGAACAACATGAGTCGACTCAAGATCGCCCTTTTTGGATTTTTATTTTTAAAAATTTAAAAAAAGGGTTTTTATTAATTAAAAAGTTTTTTTTTTTTTTTTTCAGGTTCTAAAACCCTTTTTTTTTAAAACTTTCCCTTAAAACCCCGGGGTTTATTAAAGGGAAAATTTTCCAAAATTTTTTTTCCCCGGAAAAATTTTTATCCCCCTTTAAAAAGGGGAAAAACCGGCCTTTTTAAAAAAACCAAACCCCCTTTTTAAAAAAACTTTTTTTTCCAAACTAAAAAATTTTTTTTAAAAAGTTTTTTTTTTTTACCCAATTTTTTAAAAGGGGGGTTTTTTTTTTGCCTTTAAAAATTTTAAAAGTAAATGTTTAAAAGTAAAATTTTAAAATTTTTTCCCCGGGTTTAAAATTTTTCTTGTTCTTGAAGCTGTCGAATTTTATTAGTTGTTTTTTAAAATTGCCAATTTAAAGCCCCCTTTTTGGGGGAAAGAAAAACATTTTCTTTAAAAAAAGTTTTATTTTAAAAATTTTTAAATTTTTAAAATTCTAAAGGTTAATTCATAAAATACTTGAAAATTAATAATTTTGTTTATATTTTAAAAAAACAAATTTATAAAAAAAAATTTACTTTATTTACATTAAAACCTTAGTTTGTATAAAAATTTAAAAATTTTAAAATAATAATGTAACTTTATTTAATTTTTTTTGTTATAAATAAAATTATCCCAAGGTATCTTTAATTAATTTTCCTTATATTTCAAAAAAAATATTAAAAATTTTATTTTTAAACATTAAACACTTCTTACTCCCACCAAAACCACTAAAAGTTTGGCTAAAACAACATAAAGTAAACTTCAAGCAATAAATCTTACAAATAAGAAATCTAATAATAAAAAACTACTATATAACAATAATGTACAATTTATTTAGATAATTGTAAATTCTTCAATTGAAAGTATTTTAAAATTCAAGAAAGAACTATTAATACATCATGATTAACCGGAAATTTGAATTACTATCATCCCTTAAAATTTGGGTTTGGAAAATATAACGAATCATTCAAAAAGGAAACTTAGAAGCTTGTTTAACTTGGGAATGAGGGTACATTCCAATATCGAATATGACCAGTTTAACTTTAACACACAGGAGAATGACTACTAAAACTATCAAACCAACTTAATGCGCTTTCAGAAAACTGTCGTATACATGAATTTCTGTCATGAATTTTCTGTAAACCCCTCATTTTTTCTATCTACCCAGATACCAACCTGTTATCCTTTCCTTATGCATGGTATGCTACTCCTGTTTGACCTTGTTTGGCATCACTTATCTTTCCAAACTTTGATCTTCCTTTGTCATCTGGGTTCCATGGACCTATCATTCGGTAAGCATCTATTTACTTTCATAACTTGGTGGTATTTGAAACAACCATCCTTCATCTGGCAATAAACTTTGGATGGAACCTCAGTATAGCGCATTTTTAATGGCTCGCTAGATCCTGTCATTTTTCAATTTTTTAGCTCTTCTCATTCTTTGCATTTTCATTGTTGGTCATGTTAATGTTCCAACCTGTTGAGCTCTCAGTTGATATGAAACTTTGGCCTAGGTCTTATCATTGGTAAGTATATTTGGTGAATGTCTGTGTGCATGATTGGTTCAGCTTTCATTGGGATCATTAAGGTCACTTAAAAGCTAGAAGACACTGTGCTGCCAGTTGAAGCCATTTTACATACACTAAATACACTAAACTGTAGTAAAGTGTGGAAAAGCAAATCCATTATGTGTGAAACATAATGTGGCTGGATGATGTTCAGAGGAAACAGATTTTCTGAATGAATGAGGTAATGAAGTTTATTAACAGCAGTGGAGGTGGGAGACTGGGGTTTGTATCCAGAGTCCACTCTGTGGTTAGGTTTTGGTATTTACAGCTATTTAACAATACACACAAGCTAACTTGCATATGGCCTAATACAAATGTCCCACACACACATTTCATCAGAGAGACCAGCTCTCAGAAATAAGTCCAGCAGTGGAGACAGTCCAACAGGCTCCACATGTTTCTGCACTACTCTACTACTGTGCTGAGAGGAGACTGTACTGAAGCTGTCAGCTGTACCATCAGCCTCTGAGGCTGCTCTGCTCTCTGTGTCACACACTGCTACTGTACATGAAGACTGCTGTCAGCTCGGCTCAGCTCCACTCATCACTAACTTCATTTAGAGCAAACAGAGCTCTGCTGTAACAGGAAGCAGCAGAAAGTCAGAGGCTTCGCCGTGAGGAGCGCAGACCTCTCTGTCATGTCAGGTGTTTTCAGGAAGGACGTCACTTCACATACCTTCACAACTCGAGTCAGCATCAGACGGACACACGCACAATAAACATCCACGGTAGCTGGATGGGAGCTCCTCTCAGCTCCGGTGTTTCCTGGTGGAAAACGCCAGGACATGAAATGAAAAGAGTGAAACGATCCTTTGCCTTGAAATCCAAAGAGGAAAGCGACGGCGGGGATCCACACGGTGTGTATCCAGAAGTAAAGCATGGTGTCCTTTAATCAGCTGCAAAAGCTCCGCGCTCTTCCCGACGAAGCTCCGTGTCCAGCGGTTCATTTCCAGAAGAGAAAGCGCTGCAGATGAAGCCGAGCGGAGGAAGAAATCCCAGTGTGAACGCTGCTGATGAAAAACAAGAGCTGGAGACTCTGTCGCTGCTTCTTCTGCTGCTTTCACACGGACATTAGCGACCCCTACCGGAACTGGAGGGAATGGGAGGAGGAAGCAACACAAAGTGTTTGCTGGTCTCTGATTGGACCTTAGCCAGCAGTTTGTCTCTGTGTTATTCTGTCTCTGCACCGTTAAACATTCATACTCAGGTGGACAGTCACAGTGGACACTGTCTAATGTCCAGAGGGAAAAAAATTCTTTAGCTGTGTGATGTTCACTGACACTGACCATGTGTAGTTTAAATACATGCGTGCAAGTTTATTAAGACAGAAGTTGAGCTGATTAATGCAGGAAACAACATGAGTCAGACTCAAGTATCTGCCTTTATAATTCTAAAAACATGAGCTGAGGACAAAAGGTGAAGACGACAGATGGAAAATTGGCACATTAAGAAAAAATATATTATTTGTGTGAATAATATTAGTGCATATTTTCCACTTTTGATATATGATGGTATTATAAAAATATATATGGCTTTTCAGTCTAAAATCCTTCTAGTGTATCTACAGGAGCTGATTAGTCCCATATATACAGTGGTGTTCCAGTATATGTCAGAGGTCAAAGTGAAGACAGTCTAGTTGGTCTCATTGGATAAAGCCAGTTATCTGTGTGCAAACAAGCATGACAGCAGATTTATTCCACTTAGCTCTGTCAGATAGATAGATAGATAGATAGATAGATAGATAGATATACTTTATTCGTCCCTCAGAGGGAAATTGGTATGTTACAGCAGCAAGTAAAAGTCACAAAAAGAAAGGAAAGGACAAGTTGGCAGCTAACTGGCAGCACTTAGCAATTCTACAAAATACAGTGTAACAAAATATAAAAGACATAAAGAGTGAATGTATGTATATATATATATATATATGACAAGAAAATAACAATAATAATAATAATAATAAGATAAAATAAAAAATAAAAAAAGGGGGAGGAGAATAATATGTACAATAATATATACAATGTTGTAAAAAATATAATCTGTCAGCTGTGCAGTGTGTACATTTATAATAGAAAAATAGAGCCATGGTTCTCTAATGGTGATATGTACAGTTGTTCAGCAGTGTATAGTTATGTACACATAATATACATATACACATTCATATACACATGGTCGCAACAGTGAACTGACAGTTGTGCTGAAGTGTTCATCTTTCACACAGAGGTGAGCTGTTGTACATTTTTATTGCAAACGGTAGGAATGATTTCCTGAACCGTTCCTTCCGACAGCGTAGCTGAATGAGTCTGTTAGAAAACGAGCTCCTCTGACTCTGCAGTGTGCAGTAAAGGGGGTGTGATGGATTGTCCATGATGGAGAGCAGTTTGTTCAGTGACCTCCTGTTCCTCACTGACTCAAACGTCTCCGTGTCCTGACCAATGATGCTGCTAGCCTTATGGATGAGCTTGTTCATCCTGCCTGCATCTTTAGCACTGATGTTGCTCCCCCAGCAGACCACAGCACAGTAGATGGCACTTGCAAAAACAGACTGGTAGAAGATCTCGAGCATCTTGCTGCACCCACTGAAAGATCTGAGCTTCCTCAGAAAATAGAGTCTATACATCCCTTTTTGTATACAGCATCGGTGTCGGTCTTCCAGTCCAGACTGCAGTTCAAGTGGACACCTAAGTACTTGTACTTTTCCACTGTCTCGACCTCCTCCCCATGATGATTATGGGTCTGGGTCTGGCTGCAGTTCTGGTCTTCCTGAAAGTAAGGAGTGATATTCACTATCTCTCCATTGCCACAGACAGTTTTAGTTGTTGTTTCTGCAACAGATCAGCTGCTGCACAGAGAATCATTTTGACTCATGTTTCTTTTAGATCTCGTTCAAATTATCTTGTGCTGTTACACCTTAAATCCACAGAGTCCTGCTGTATGTTGGTCTCTTCTCTGCATCACACTGAGATAACAGTTACACCTGTCACCTGAATCAAGTAGGAAGCTGATGGTGAAAGTTAAAGTTGACTCTATATCATCATGTTCTGGGAGTAGAAGCTGTAAAATAACCAGGTTACTGGTATTTTCTCAGTCTGGGTCCAGAAACAAAACTTTCTTTGTTTACTACAGTGACTTTAAGGTGATTCTTCATCTGTTTGTAAGTTTGTGTTTTAATTGTATTCCTTTTATTTCTCTCTCTTCTGTTGTGGGGCTCCTGTCTCCTGATCTCCTTCATCCTGGATCTTCTTCTTCAGATCCTAAAACAATGACTTATTTTTATGCTGGTGTGAGTTTACACGCAAGTGTGTTTTGTTACCTGTGGATCACATTGTGGTTAAGTTTGTGTTTGGGAGATTTCCTCCATGTGTTTATGGATACAGATGAAGGTATCAGGTCATTCCATTATTTGATGATCTCTACCTGTTAAACCATCCAAAGCAGCTCTGCAGTGTTTCCATCTGTGTTCATGTTGCTGTTTGAGGGTTAAGACTTGGTTTCAGGGTTAGAGTTAGGTTTTGGTTAGGTTAAGAAGTATGTTTGTATGTTTATACTTTTCGACCCTGAATCATCATGTTTGTTTCCACCACTTTTTTCCTCTCGGTAGGCTCAGCCCCGTATGGGATTTGATGTTTTTGCTGCCTCGGTCCGCACCATCACCTAGGGAGATATGAAATGGTGAGTTGTTTTCCTGGCTATCCTGAGCACTGTTTTGTATTTGGAGATTGTGTTTTTCTATTGTTACATTTGGGTAGGTGGATTTAGTCTCCTAATAGGACTTCCCTCCCTTGTGTGTTTCTGTCTAGGTTTTGTATTTGTCCTTTGGATGTGACCCTCACTCCTATTTCTCCTATCTGCAAAAGACCTCCTCATCCCATTGGTCGGGACAAAGTCATCCTCAGATGAAGACGACGATGATCCCTGCTCCCTCCCCTGCGCCAAGGGGCAGCCGAGCGGGCAGCCAGGAGAGTTCTGGTGGCCACAGGGCTTTGGATTCTCTCCCAGTAGGAAGACACACAACCGCGCGAGAGGGGCACTTTCGGGAGGAGCTTCTCCTGATCTCTCAAAGAGGTAGTTTCCTCTATTAACTCCTCCCCATGGGTGTTGATTGAGATTTCCTCAAATCAGTCTGTTTAAACGTATTCAATAATGCGCCCTCATCTAGGTGTTGAAGCTCAGTCGGTGTGTCCCCACTCACCCCAGCCCGTCCAAAATGTTGGGCCGGAGTGTTGGCACCCCCCGTGGCCCGGGCAGGGGCAGGAACTCCTCCGCATCCTCCAGGTCGATGGAGTGTCACCAGGAGACTCCTCCGAGGACGGAGGCAATGGGTCTGAAATGTGGGAGGGCTCCAACAGAACACGGGCAGTTGTGATTGTCAGCTGGGTCAGTCTGGCTTTATAGCGTTTCTTGGCCCAGCCAATTGCATTTTGAAATGCCGTTTCATTCAGTGGTAGCTGATTATACTCTATTAGGATTTTTGAATAGTGGTCCTGTAGAATGGAAAGGTTATTTTGCGTGATTTCTTTTACTGCAGTTTTAACTTGTTCTGTTGGGGAGGAGGGTTTAATAAACATCGTCAGTCTATCTACCTGTCTCAGCATGCCCTTAGGTGGATTTTTGGTGAAGATGGCCTGGTCTATGATATTTTTATGATGAACTGCTCGTATTAATTTAAAGCAGTGTTTCGCCAGTTGCCGGGTGAACTCATCTGGTGCTGTCCTGAGGTATTGAGAATTAAATTCTCTCTGATCCACTTCTTCATTTCTATTGGTTGTGGTTCTATTTTCTGAATGTGTGGTCCTGTCTCTCATTCTATTCTTGTTTTGTGTTGTTGCAGTCTCCCTCCTTAGGCTGGAGTGGGTCATCTTGGTCCTGTGAAAAAGAATACTTTGGTCAGTGGGGGCCTACCTGTGAGTCCTGTTTCTCCAGGGTCCGAGGTTGAATCTTCCCCCTGGCCGGGGTTCTCTGCTGGTTTCGGATTGCGTTGGAGAATCCAGGTGTTCGTGGGTCTATTCAGGTAGGTGCTCAAAGAGGAAAATTAGAAGGAAGAAAGTCTTTTCTACTCCATTTCTGTTAGTTCTTTTCCTTTTTGTCGAGGCAGGCCTACTGGGGCAGGCCCCCGACTGATTTTTGTTAAGTTTAAAATCAATTATCTTTATTTGGAATTCAATAGTTTAAAAAAAATTGTCAATTATGACCAATTCCGGTCAATATTTTTAATTTCCAAGTCAAATTAGATAAAAGGTACCAAGAATTAAGGCCTAGTGATGTTACGTCTGACACCGAAGCCCCGAGGCCTGTATCGAGTAAAGGGGCGTGTTCAAATGAAGCCTGTGCCAAGCCTTCGTCAGTTGTCAGAATATCACATGACCACCGCAACAAGCGAGGCCCTGTTTCTTTGCAATCACGTGACTGCCTCGCTTTGTGATTCGACCGATTCGAATTTCAGAAAAAGGCTCGCGAAACACAGAGAGTGTTTTGTGTGACTGGGTTAAAAATGGAGCCACCAAAAAAGCGGCATCAGCAATGTGGGATCATTTTGACATGATATCTCCCAATAAATGGAGGATGGATAGAATTATATAATATATAATATAAAAATATGTGTGTATGTATATTTATGTGTGTGTGTGTGTTGTTTCACAAGATATGAATTCTTGCACATAGAATATACACATATCCTCATATCAATGTTATTGTTGAAGGTGAAATGCCGCCTGTGCCTGAGAGAGCTCTGCTACAGCAACAACACAACTTGTATGTTGAGGCACTATCGTGCATTCCATGAGAATGAACAGGCACATCCCAGGCCAAGTAATATACCCCTCATCTCATTCAATATAATACCCCTCATTGTGGCTGACATAATGTTGTAATATTAACATGACATAATCATCTCTGTAGGTACCAGGAAACATGAGGTGGATGAAGCCTTGGTTAATATGATTGTTAAAGATTCACAACCTTTCACAGTGGTGGAAGATGAGGGATTTAGGAACCTCATCCGTGTCCTTGATCCAACTTACACTCTTCCAACAAGACAGGTACAGTATGCACTGCATATGTATGATGCTAGTGTTAGTACTACTATTAAAAGGATTTAGATGTAGTATTAGGTGAGTTAACATGTGTTGTGTCTGTGGTGTAGTTGGTAGACTGTTTGCTCTTCAACCCCAGGGTTGATGGTTCAATCCCCATGCCTGTGTATGTCCTAGGGCAACATGCAAAATCTTTCTTTTCCTTTTTCTTTTCCAGGCTCTAAAGGCTATGGTGGAACAGAAATATAACACCGCA
The DNA here is from genome assembly GCA_016801885.1 of Toxotes chatareus. Classification (NCBI taxonomy): domain Eukaryota; kingdom Metazoa; phylum Chordata; class Actinopteri; family Toxotidae; genus Toxotes; species Toxotes chatareus. The sequence goes on from JAFBJY010001396.1 coordinate 89,890, forward strand.
AAGGAAAAGGCAAAGGAAGAGGTCCAGAAGGCTGCAGCTGTAAGTCTGACAGCAGACATGTGGACATCTCTTAACATGGAGGCCTATCTGAGTTTAACATGCCACTTTATTACAGAGGAGGACACCCTAGATACCATCTTGCTAGGTGTAGAACATTTTCCACAGAGTCACACAGCTGAAAACTTGGCACAAGTTACAGATAAAATCATAGAAGAGTGGGGAATCAAGGGCAAAATGAGGTGCTTGGTCACAGATGCTGCATCGAACATGATAGCCTGTGCCAGAACACTTCAGGTGAGGCACAGTATCTGTGTTGCCCATTCACTCAACTTAATTGTTCGCAAGTCACTTGACCAGGTACCGCTCTTAACGGACCTACGGGCAAAATCCAGAAAAATTGTAACTCACTTCCGAACAAGCACTACAGCAAAGGAACGTTTGGGCCAGATGCAGGAATCAATGGGCAGACAAAAACACAAACTAATAATCGAAGTAGAAACCAGATGGAACAGCACTCTATTCATGCTACGGCGCCTGTTTGAACAGCGTGAATCTGTTGGTGCGTCCCTTGCATCCCTTTCCACAGACATTCTACCACTCACTTCACGGGAGTATGATGCCATAGAGGAAGCAATAAAAGTGTTGGGCCCTCTCCACCAAGCCACAGTGGAATTATCTGAGGAGAAGCGTGTGTCAGCCTCAAAAGTTATACCACTCATGAAGATGCTTCACCACACAGTACAGTGTGAGGCCTCACATGTAAAAACTGACTCTGCCAAACTGTTAGCCGACAATCTCATACGTCGACTAAAAGACCACATAGCAAGCGTGGAAAGTCAGAGTGTATTGACACTGGCAACATTGCTGGACCCCAGATTTAAAGTCCTGGCATTCCACAGCCAGTTGAAATCAAATGAGGCAGTCAAACGACTGAAGAGGGAATGCGTGAATGTACTTACATCACACCACATTCCTTCACAGGGCCCTCCGTCAGCCACCTGTGGTGACACTCCACCAGGGCCTTCAACACCATCAACATCCAGCTCAGGTAGGCGCTCATATGATGTCATTAATATTTGTGAATGTTTATTGCAATAATGTTATGTACTCTTTTGCAGGAGGTAGTGACCTGTGGGAGCTTTTTGACCACACTGTGACTCAGGGCTGTGGACAGTCCAGTGCCGAAGCAGAAGCCATAGTTGAAGTCCAAAGATACCTTGCAGAACAGAACATTCCAAGACATTCCAAGACCCTTTACTGTACTGGCATACACAGAAGCATGTCTATCCACACATATACAAACTGGCTCTGCAGTTTCTGTGCACACCGGCTTCGTCTGTCCCCTGTGAGAGGGTGTTTTCCAAGGCTGGGGAAATTGTGTCAAAAAAGAGGAATCGCCTGAGCCCAAAAACTGTGAAAACATTATTGTTCTTAAATAAAATCCATAAAGCCACCCCACCACCACCACATGGCCCAGTCACACAAGCACCTCCATAAATATATATACATAAATATACATATACATATAATTGTAAATATACAATTAGTATACATATTAATTAAAGAGAGCACAGATTTATATAGACCACAATCAGGATAGATTTATTTCATTTATCTACACCCCGAATTCTGACAACCCTTAGAACACATACATAATCACAGTCGAATTGCTTTACATCAAATGACCAGCAGATGTCAGTGCTCCCAAATGAGGTGTTAAATGGGGCTTCGTTTGATCAGCCTTTAGGCGAAGCAATTGCACTGAATGATTCGATACGTTCACGGGCTTCGTGCAACATCATCACTATTAAGGCCCAATCCAGCCTAAAAAAAGCCCCTAACGTTTCGCAGTCTAACTGCTTCTTCAGAGGGGGATTCTGAGGGAGACTGAATGGGGGGTATATATAGACTAAGGAGGTGGGAGTCTAAACCCGACCCCCCAGGGAAGTTTCCTCACTATGTGACTGGCCCAGTACCTTATGGTCCAACCCTTTCTTGCTTTCCCTAGCCAACCTCCAGAGAGGTTCCAGAGTCCAGATAGAGAGGTTAGCTCTGATAGGCTGATAAAAATTCAAACTTTTGGAGGAAAAGGGGGGGGTAAAAAAGGGGGAATTATAAAAGGGAGGGTATTTATGGGGGTGGGTTACTGGGTAGATTTGTAGTACATATTCTAAGAGAGACTAAGAAAATAGATACAAAATGGATAAGGGAAATCTAAAAGTGTTTATTAATGTTCATTTTAAGAACAGAGGGTCAATAAAAGAAAGCAGATCCCTGATTAGGGTAAAAGGAGAGACAGTGATGAGGCCCAAAAAATAATAAAATAATAAAATAACTAAAAGGCTGAGACTTGATTATTCTGTATCAAAAAATACTTTCTGGAATTCATCTGTCTCTAGGATTCCTATTCTTTCTGCCCACCTTTGTGGTGTTTCTCAATGGTTGGGGAAGTGAGGGTAAGCAAGCTGCACAGGCTCCTGGCATCTGGTTAGGTTAGGTTAAGAAGGATTAATTCTTAAATAATCACAAATTGTGACTAGGGTGCACTGGCACAGGTGCCTGCACAGTGTCACCACCCCCATCTTCCCTTCATGGTCTGTAATTTTTTCTTTTTCTCCTGAGAGGTTGATTCTGATTTATGTTATTGTTGTTTTTTTTTTTTTGTTTTATATTTCTTAAGCCAACCTATTGAAAGTCCCTCCATTTTTGGGTTGGGACGGAGAGTCAATCTCTTCTCTCTAAAAAACTGGAGTCATCTGCAATGGTTAATAACATTATTACAATATAATAAATACAATAAATATCAGATAAAGGAATAAATAACATTAAGGTAAGTGCTTGAAAAAGTTGGTATAAGTGCAATGTATAAAAATACCATTATATAAATGAATAAGAAGAAAAGCATAAGAAAATTTCATAAATATACACACCCACACATACACACATACACACACCATATAAGGATATTGTGAGTACAATTGTTTTATTATTAACCCTGTTTTTATTTCATAAGGGTGCAGTGGCTCCATGATTTAGATTTAGTTCCGGTTTGATGTTCGACATGTATATTTTTCTGTTCCACATGGTTGTTTTGAATTTCTAGATTTCTCTATAGTTTGCCAATCTTTTCAATTCAATTCAATTCTATTCTATTTATATAGCGCCTTCCACAATCAAAATTGTCTCAAAGCGCTTTACAGAGACCCAGAGCCTGACCCCAGAGCAAGCACTTAAGGCGACAGTGGCAAGAAAAACTCCCTTTAACAGGAAGAAACCTTGAGCAGAACCTGGCTCAGATGGGGGACCCTCCTGCCGATGGCCGGGCTGGGTGAAAGGAGGAAAAGGAGGAAGATAGGACAGCTAGGAATGGAGGAGAGGGGGAGAAGGACATGCAGCATAATACAGACAAATGGACAATATTAGTGGGTCAGCATTTACATTACAGTTAGCGAACAGTTATTGGATAATGTATGCTCAGCAGATTAGCAGATTACAGTTATAATAGGAAACAGCACAGAGGCAAAAAGCTGTCATGACTGGTAATTATTTACATTACAGTCTGCAAAGAATATTAATCCAATATTTATCTGTAGCAGAATGGAACATTAAACGTGTAAGAAATGGATCATTCAACTTTCATCCCCTAATTGAGGATCATTGGTTTCTCCAGTAGGCACTAAGGAGGATAAGGTAAACGGAGATAAAGTTATGAAATTGAGACATGGGTGGTATAGAGGTTAGGGTGAGTGGGGGGAGTGGAATGGTTAGGGTTAGGATAGGGAGGTTTAGGGGTCAGGTGATGAGGTAGAAGGAAGAGGGAAAAGGAAAACAGGATAGGAGGGTGAAGGTTAGGGAAAGTATGTGGATGGGGGAGTAATAAAAGGTTAGGATTAGGCAAGGGAGGGAGGAGGAGAGGGAGGGAGGAACGTTAGGGTTAGGGATGGAAAGTACGGGTTGAGTTTGGGTAAAAGGAAATAAAAAACCAGGAAGGGGAAAAAAAGAAAAAAAAATGGGGCCGGGGCAATTTTAAGGTCAATAATCTATATGATCTACAGGTATTGAAGCGAGCATTGTCCACTGGCAGGTGGATTATCCTATGCTCGGTTCAAGTGTACCAGTTTTACTTTAGAGTTCCCTCAGGATAAGGATTGCTCCTCAAAAAGTGCCGTAGAGTTTTTTTTTTTTTTTTTTTAACATAAATAAATAAGACAAAACAATCCATGTGGAAAAAGAGACAACAATAATCTAACTCAGAAGAATATGTTCAGACCATTATTTTATTATTCTCTTAAGTTTTCTATTTTCCTTAGAATCCCCTGTTGTTACTAGTTGTTGATCTAATCACTAATTCAATTTGATGCATTTTTAGGCCAAAGGAAATTTTTGTTTGTAATTTTTAATCCATCATCTCTCCTGTCTCTCCTCTTTCTCATTGGCCCCTGTTCCAGTGTTGCACCTCTGGACGCCAGTGCTTTTCAGGTGCTGTGAGACTGCATCTGAAATTGTTATATCAGGAAGATAATCACTCTATCCTCCTTGAATAAACAGGTGCGCTGTTGAAGACCTGTTGGTGCAATTTTCACGTTTCACACATGTAAATAAACCCACATCTCATCACGCAGGAGCACAGACAGCAGTACATCAGTCGAACCTGTGAAGATTGGATTAGCCCATTACTGATGGTATAGCGCCCCTCTGTGGTTGAAATAGAGGCTTTTTGTGGGGGCTCCTGTCTCCTGATCTCCTTCATCCTGGATTTTCTTCTTCAGATCCTAAAACAATGACTTATTTTTATGCTGGTGTGAGAGTTTACATGCAAATGTGTTTACCTGTGAATCACATTGTGTTTAAGTTTGTGTTTGGGAGATTTCCTCCATGTGTTTATGGAAACAGATGAAGGTATCAGGTCATTCCATTATTTGATGATCTCTACCTGTTAAACTATCCAAAGCAGCTCTGCAGTGTTTCCATCTGTGTTCATGTTGCTGTTTGAGGGTTGAGACTTGGTTTCAGGGTTAGAGTTAGGTTTTGGTTAGGGTTAGGGTAAGGGCTAGGGAATGCATTATGTCAGCAAGTGTCCTCACAAAGACATAAGTACCAGTATGTGTGCATGAGTGTGTGTGTGTGTTTGTCCTTTGATGCCTTTGATGTATCAACATTCTACAGTCTGATGTCACAGGCTGCAGTAAGTGGACACACAGCCAGAGACAAGTTCAGAAGTCAAACAGGAGCAGAAACAGTTGGACTGGACAGGACTTGCTCATGATTTAGGAAGAAAGAACCACTCAGATATTTCTGCACAATTATTGACAAGGAAGGGAGGAGCTACTGCTGTTACAAGGACAAGAGGAAACTACAGGAAAGTCCAAATCACCTCCAAGGTTTTCAGTAAGTCAGTACATGTTAGTAGTTCATGTCAGTGTCTAGAAGTTAATGTTTTGAAATGTTTTGTCCAAATGATATGTTTGTTAAATTGGGACGACAAGTAATCATACCCATAAGCCCCATGGTTTGATTGTGTGCTTATCATTCATGGACAATATTGAGTTTTTTTAATGCTGATCATGATTGTGAGATATTCTCATGGTTGCTCAACTTCTTAACTTTGTTTTGGTGTGATGCACTGTAGTTTGTGTTAAAGGAAAGGATTTCTAGGAAGTCTGTACTGTCTGCAACAAGATCCTTTCTAAAGAGATTCTAATGGAAATGATGGAGCATAAAATCCACAGTCCCTGTCCTGTGGAAAAGTTGACTTCCAGAGTTGAAAAGAAGCAAACATGAGGCTTCAACAGTCTGAGTAGATCAAGTTTCTATCTTCCAGGTATTTTTAGTCCAAAATTCCCTCTTTGTGTTTCTACACCTAATGTTTCCTTGCAAAGCTGTGGTGGAGAGATGGAAACACAGAGAGGAAATTCTGCACTAAAAGACAAACATTTGAAGGTACCCACTTGATTTTGTTTAACAATGCTGATGAATTTTGGAATTACTATTTGCACAGAAATAGGACTGTGGATTTTGTGGCCTATCATTTCCACAGAAATTGTTTAAAGAAGGGATCTCCTGGCAGCCAGTATGGACAGCAGGAAGAATTAGATCAAACACCAGTGCTCTGAATATGGAAATGGGAATGTGAGTATATCTTTAAGTGATTTGGGTTTTTTATACCTTTATTATGGACAGTAGAGAGATGACAGGAAATCAGGTGGAGGCAGAGGCATCAATGTTTCCAGTGGAAAGTGAATTAGGGATGTTGTGGTAGATGTTCAGAAGCTTAAGGTTGTTACAGAGGTGCCCTGAAAAGTAGCATATTATGGGCCTTTTCCATTAGCACATAAGCTGTGATGGCATGCATTTCCACAGGCTTTTAAGGTTGCAGTTATCAAACCTTTACTTAAAAAGCCTTCTCTGGACTCTGACATTTTGGCAAACTATAGACCTATATCCAATCTCCCCTTTAATTCTAAAATTCTTGAAAAGGCTGTTGCAACTCAGTTGTGTGATCATCTACATAGGAACGGTTTGTTTGACGTTTACAGTCAGGATTTAGAGTTCATCATAGCACAGAGACAGCACTGGTGAAAGTTACCAACGACCTTCTTATAGCATAAGATAATGGTCTCTATACTTGTCCTGCTAGACCTTAGTGCTGCATTTGACACCATTGATCATAATATCCTATTGGATAGATTGGAACATGTTATTGGGATTAAAGGAACAGCACTAGGCTGGTTTAAATCATATCTATCAGATAGATACCAGTTTGTTCATGTTAATGATGATCCCTCCATATATACCAGAGTAAGTCATGGAGTTCCACAGGGTTCTGTGCTTGGACCGATACTGTTCACCTTATACATGCTTCCCCTAGGCAATATTATCAGGAAGCATGGAATAAATTTCCATTGCTATGCGGATGATACCCAGCTATATTTATCTATGAAACCAGACGAAAACAGATCAGTTAACCATACTTCAGGCATGTCTTAAAGACATAAAGGCCTGGATGACCTGTAACTTTCTTCTTCTGAATTCAGACAAAACTGAGGTTATTTTGTTTGGTCCCTCAGAAACAGTTTATCTAATCATATAGTTACTCTGGATGGCATTAATTTAGCCTCCAGTACGACTGTGAGGAACCTTGGAGTTATTTTTGATCAGGATCTGTCCTTTAACTCACATATAAAACAAGTCTCTAGGACCGCCTTCTTTCACCTGCGCAATATCAGTAAGATTAGGAACATTCTGTCGCAGAGTGATGCTGAAAAATTAGTCCATGCTTTTGTTACTTCTAGGCTGGACTACTGTAATTCCCTATTATCAGGATGTCCAGTTAACTCTCTAAAAACATCCAGCTGATCCAAAATGCTGCAGCGAGAGTACTGACTGGAATTAGCAAGAGAGATCATATTACTCCTGTACTAACTTCTCTTCATTGGCTTCCTGTAAAATCCAGAATTGATTTTAAAATCCTTCTCCTTACATATAAGGCCCTCAATGGCCAGGCTCCTTCATATCTCAAAGAGCTGATAGTACCATATCATCCTAACAGATTGCTTCGTTCCCAGAATGCAGATTTGCTTATGGTTCCCAAAATCTCTAAAAGTAGAATGGGAGGCCGAGCCTTTAGCTATCAGGCCCCTCTCCTATGGAACCAACTGCCAGTTTGGGTTCGGGAAGCAGACACCCTCTCTAATTTTAAAACGAAGCTTAAAACCTTCTTGTTTGATAAAGCTTATAATTAGTTGTAGTTACAGTCCTAGTTATTTAAACTTATAGTTAGTCACAATTATCTCTATAGACACTGTTACAGTTAAGGATATAGCCCTTAGTAGGGCTGGCTCAGGCAACTGAATCATAGTAGAAGGAAGCTGGCATATTTGTTTGGAAAGCTTGCTCTGTGGTTTTGGAAGCCACGCCTCCTTGTGTCTTGTGTTCCCAGTCAAGTTCACTACATCCCAAACAATATGTTCCCTTTTGAAACCAAAATGAAAGTTTTATGCTCATGGTGATATATACCTCTGATTCTTGGGAATTTGGATAAAACTGGTTTTAATTCTGAAAATAAAAAGTTACTTGAATATTCACTTTATACAACTTTTTTAACTGTTGTACATATACTATTCTAAAAGATCTAATATCATACATCATCTACTTTAAGCAAATTAGGAAAAGTAATGTTTTTTTTATTTAACATTTTTTTATTAAAAGAGACGAGTACTTTAATAACTCAACAGCAATGAAGAAAAATTGTAAGCATATTAATTTAAAACAAATTAAAACTGCCTCTGACGGTGGTGACAGTGGCCTCATTACAACAATTCCAAAATTTATACCACTCAAGTCAATGCCTTCTTGTTTAAGAACTTTATTTAACTATTTACTCCAAAAAAAAAAATAAAAAAGTATAAGGTACATTTACGCAATATCATTTTTTAACCCCACTCCCATAACATCAAATATCAAATCATCATAATAAAAAATGAAGTCATTACCACTATAAACTGTATATTGGACATGAATAACTACATCTTACAGTCTCTTTTCCATAAACTGAAATATCTCAAAATACAGAAAGCATTCTGTATAAATACCACAAAACACAACTAGCACAATAATAACAATAATTCGAATGTGAACTCCTGTGAGTATTCCCTGACTGTATTACATCACTCATTTAGCTTTGTCAAGAAGTATAGTGTATATGTTTCTCCTCTATGAAGTCCATGACTTCAGCAGACAGACTGTATATCTCCCTTGTCCTGCTTGCTCGACCTGGTGATGACAGTCCCACAAGTTTGACCAGAATATGGTCAAATGGTGAAGCACATACTGTATCCTTTGCACCTCCTTTTGGATGGAATCGTGTGTTGGGCCCATGAGGGTGGAAAAATTCCACTTCCACATCTTGATGATGAGCGTCCACAGTGAGAACCTTTGCTAACCACCAGTGCAGGTCATAAATGACCACAAGCCAATCTCCACCCTGAACTCCATCGGCAGATAGATCTGTCACAGTCACGTCAGGACCACTCTTGGTCAGTGGCTTTTGCACCATTGGCTCTTGCTCACTTTCCTCCCCTTCCATTCTCTCTTGCTCACTTTCCTCCCATTCCATTTTCTCTTTGCTCACTTCCCTCCTGTTCCATTTCCTCCATCAACATTGCCAAAGGACCTTTCCTCTTTTGCATTGGTATAGGACCATCATCCTCAACCTGTGCTCTGGGTGTGTTGGCAGTCAACTGGAACATGGTTGGGCTGAAACACTCATACGTCTGTGGCTCACTGCAGAAACAGGACAGTGACCTGCAATGGATCTCAGAGTCGTTTTGGTGTGTCGGTATGACCTGATGGGGTTTCCTTGTTGCAGGTACAGATTTTAGTGGTAGAGAAAGGAGTGCATCATATGGCTGCATGTCAGCTTCAGTAATGATATAGAGCTTAGTGCTGGAGAGGCTTCTGCCAACCATATCATGGAAAATATTCCCATTCACAATGTCATTCCCCATGCAGTATAAGGCTGTCTGCAGTCCTTTTCACAATACCTCCTATGCCATCTGGTGCTCCCTTCCCATGTGAGGTGGGGAAGAAGTTCCAGGTTGTTCTCTTGAAACCTAGAGTTGGAGGGACACTGCAGAGGCGAGAGAAGTTATTCTTGTATAGTACATGCAAGTGTGCAGGTTGAACTGTGGGAGGTTCTGACCGAAGTGGCATGACTGCACCTCAGAACTATACTTTCATCTCCACCCCTCAGAAAAGTCCACATGCACAGTTACTGTGCTATCATTGCACTCCTCAATTATGCTCCTATATTCTCTGGTCTGGTTCTGAACTAAGCACACGTGTGTTGTTGTTTCTGTCTTTAGTTTGTCTTCATATTGTTTTAGAAGCTCTCCCAGCATGCCACTGTGTTTCACAAGTCTTGTGTTGAAGTGCATGGTTCACCTCTGTGATAGAACATGGATCGGGAGGAAACCTCAGACCACACAAGGACTGAAACGACATTGAGCTTCTCATTCAGTGGAGTCAAGTTAATTCATTATTTCTAATCAGCAGAATTTCATCTGCCCTTTGATTTCTAACAGGTTAAATAGATTTGTATCAGGGAAACTAATGGATGGCATCATTATCTCTGAGAGAACACAATGTGGTGGGATAGAACAGGACTGAGTAAACTGATTAAATATTTGTTTACAACATTACATCAAATTAAACTATGTGAAACAAATGTTAAAGTGTATTTGAAAGTTGCTACTTAAGATAAAGGAAAAAGCGAAGGACAACAGGATGAGAGAATCCAGTTCATATGTCCTCCTGACAGAAATGGAGGTTTACAGTGATCAGCAGTGGGACACACACTGTTTATTGTCTTCACTAATAGTGTCTTCAGTAGCATTTATGTGAAGTGTCAGACTTTGTGTCACAGACACAGGTGGAGGGAGAATTCGGCTTCTCCATTTAATCAACACTGAGCTTTATCCATCTGCTCACATCAAACATTATCATCAACAAGAGCATTAACACTACTGTGAACTGACAACATGGTGTGGAGAGAAGAAGTGGTGTTAATACACTGCAGGCTGAGGGTGTGGCTGATGAGGTGATTGCAGACAGGTGAGCAGGAGCTCTGGAGGGAAACCCAAAGTAAGTCAACCACACCCAGACCTACACACACACACAGACAAGAACACAGACAAACAGGGGACAAACAAGAAACACTAGGGAGGTTCTCCCAGAAACACGAGGAAGGAGGGAGAGACTGTCGGCTCCTAACATGACTTTGTACCACGCTCTCCACTAAAAGATGGTGAAGAGAGAAGTTTCTGTGCTGTATTTTTCATCCTATAGTTAAGTGACAAAAGCAAATAAATTTCAAATAGATAATTAACCAAATGTGAATCAGGCCCATTTTCAATCTATACTGACTGATTAACAAAATGCTGATTTTATCTATTTAAAATTAAATCTACAACAGTGAAGTCTGCAAAAACTGAAGGGGTCTGAATACTTCCTGTAGCCACTGTATGTCACTCGCCCAAAGAGCAGTGTTTCATCTGCTGCTTCCTCTTCACATCCCACTGGCTGAAGCTCACAGCTGTTTAATGTCAGTGTAACTGAATCACTTCATTTAACAAGTGGAGAGTTTGTCAGGCAGCTACACTGAACCAGACATAAAGTCTAGTTTACTGAGCCCTGTTCATGGCCAGAAATCTGATTTCCAGCTTCATGACAAATCTGTGTCACCAAGAGATGTCACACTTCTTAAAATCCCCCACTGAGTCCACAAGATATCAGTGTAATGTGAATTTAGGTGAAGCGCGCACACACACACACACACACACACACATTTTGAGTCACAGAACAAATTTCTAAGTATGTGTCATGTGTTTCTTTGGTGGATTACAATAGAAATAACTGCCACTGCTTATCAAGCTTTATTTAAGAGGCCAGAACAGAGAGAGAAGGAGTGTGTGAGAGAGAACAGCTCGCTTACTTTGGAAAGTGTCACTAAAATCTACAGTTTCTTATTTAAATGGATTAATACTTTTCTTCTTCTTTTTTTTTCTGTTAAAGGTTTACGTCATTGTGTAGCTGTTGATTTAAAGTGCAGGTGTTTCCTTTGATTCAATGTTGTACAACAACATAACGGTGAATCAAAGGGAATTTATTTTCTTTGACACTCGCAAACAGAAAAAAGTCCATTTAATGACAAAGTTAAACAGATCTCAGTAATGTGATCTGAATTCATTAATAATGTAAAACACAAACACTCAGGACACATCTAAATCATCAGTGGTGAAGCCAGTTGGTTTGAAAAGTCACATAATTAGATAAATGGAGATCACCTGTGTGCAGCCAAGGGCTTTCAGGTGATTGTCGTATAAATACACCTGCATCTGAAGGATCCAGCTTTTACTGAGTGAGCAGAGAAACTCTCCACCATGAAGACAGAACAACACTGAGTGTCTCTGAGAAAATGGGATTGAAAAGCAGAAATCAGTGGCTGGATACAAGAGAATTTCCAAGTCACTGAACTTCCCTTGAAGAACAGTTAAACCAAACACTATGAAATGGAAGGAGTTTGACATGGTGAATGATGTATGTCTGTCTGGAGCAGGCTGTTCTAAAAACTGACATGTCAGAGAAGAAAACATGAGCAGCTCCAAACAGTTTCACACCATGTTTGTACTTTCACACTCTGATATTAGCTTTGGTTTTTCTCTCTCTGTCTTGTTCTTTTAACAACCTCCTGCAGCAGGAGTCACATTGAATTTGTCACATCTGATGACCCTTCACTTGTTCATAGAAACCAGAAAAAAATGAGATTATTGTGGTTCAGTGCTGAGCCTGATAAACTAAAAGGGTTGCATTCCAGAATAAAGCAGTTCAATATGATTTGGAGGTTAAAGCACATGTGTTTTAAAGTGTAGTGATAATTATTAAAAGAAAAAATTGATTTGAGATGGCATCTTCAAAGAAAAGAGAAAATATCAGAGGTTGAATGAGGTTTGGCACAAAAAAAATGTTAATCTCTCCTGACTGACAGCAGCAGGTCTGACATGGAGGAGAGATGATCTCAGGCAGAGATTTTATTGATAAGGAAATAAAAATGTGCACAGGTGCATTAACCAGAGAATCTCATAAGAGAGTAAGAGTACACCTTCTGTCAAAATGATTGATAACCTCCCCCACCCCGACCGACCGACCGACCGACCGACCTGACCATGTGGCCTGAGCCCCGCCCTGTTTATGATTTCACTTCTTACGCACCTCCCACTTGATCCCCGTCCCTTTTCTGACATCACGTCCTCCACCCCACCCCTACATTCATGCCCCTTCTCCGATGTCACTTCCTACACCCCCACCCACCCAAGACGACATGAGATGAAATAAATATAAAGAAATAGGGAGAATTTTACAACACGTTCGTGGCCACTGGGAGGCATCTCAAAGCTTTACCAATGAGCATCAACCATCAAGTATTTAACAAATGTTACTCTTTGTATTCAATCTCAACTCGAGAACGCTTTCCCCATTTCCAATAGAAATCTGAGACTGGAGAAGAGATTCAGAGTTCCCTGCCCCCACACTACTACTCTGTTTGTGTACGCTTGTTAAGATTCCATTTTGGAGATCAACTCAACGACAGGTGCTGGTGGATTATTATTAACTAAAAAAAAAAAAGGATAATCATTAGCTGGAAAATCTTTTGCATCATATGCTGGATGATGTTTTTGCAGTGTGTGGGCCTCAGACCAGCTCCCTTGCTGACTTAGAACCCCATGTACTTTATCATCAACACACACCCGTCTCACATGCTTGGTGAACACTGGCTGGCGTAACCACCTTTTTTTTCGACTCTTACGGTCTGCCCTTTGACTTTGCTCATTACCCTTCAAGTATCTTGCAGTTTTTGGAAAACTGATCTACTGAGATATTATACCGACAGCTTCAACCAATCGACAGCTGCAACACCCCCTGTCCACCACCTGTGGCCAAAACTGCCTTTATCTTCTCTGCCAGCGTGCCTCACGGATCATCGCTTCGGCGTGTACTGTCTTTGTACCACCTGGATGCATCCAAAAATGATGACTGTTTCTGACTTTGTGAAAAAATACAGACACTGTATCTGAAAGTCTACACCCTGTGACTCTTTTACCCACCTGACTTGCTTTTTTTACAAATGTTTAAAGATTGATACAGATGATCCTATTTGATTTATTTTCTTCCCCATTTTTTCCTTATAAAATGCATACTAAAAAAAAGGTAACGTAGACTTGTGAACACTGAATAAAGATTTTATTAAGAAAAGGACAGAGTATAAGTCATTTGTTACATTTATGGGGAAAAGTTGATCCATGCAGAAGGTTTTTCCTGTCTTTTATCCTCTCCTCTTTCAGTGGTCTAATCCATCGTGGAGATAGGTATTCTTCTCTACTTGGTCATCCCCCTGCCAAAGGCCAGGCATGTCGTCCGTTTTGAGACAACGAAACTGTTGATGTGTGTATTTTTAAATTTTTTCATAAGAACTCAATCTGCGTTCACTTAAAATCTCTCTCATTTAAACATCTAAATCCTCTTCGGGTGTCTGTTAGAAGTAGAAGATTCAGGGCGGGTGAGACGGCTCAACTGCTGGGGTGGGAGGAGAAACATTTTCTGGGTCATCTTCAGAGACATTTTCTAATAAGTCCTCCTACAAGGTTTCCGATGATAGGTATAGTGGCTGAAAGTAGGGGTAAAAGAAATCTGCCCGTCTGCTTCTTCAACACTTGCTTTTTGCGTTTCAAACCCACTTTTCTGTCCACCAGCAGTATGATTTTTTTCTGTCTCTTTAGTTTTGCGTATTGCTGAAATGAGAGGGGAATGTTGCCTTTCAAAAGATTGACTGCGATCTCACACAAGGCATTGAGAAAGTCCGGCAAGGAGTGAGCTAGAATATCTCGATGTTTCTGAGGCGTAGCCAGGTACAGAGCTTTGAGTAAGGCACCGTTCCTTTTTATAAGGGTCGACAGGGCGAGGAGGAGGAATTTATCTGGGTTTTGGAATGTAAACAGTCAGCCACTGACCGGGAGTATCCAGGTTCTCAGTCTGTACCTTTCTGGGCAGGCGGGTGTGAGGTCGACGATTAAATAGCCATGAGGGTCTTTGATGGCGCCTTCAAAACTTTCCAGAAAAAAGGCTTTTTGGAAGGAAAGATCTGATGAGCTAATACGTTGCCTGTAATTTATCTCAAGGATTTTAAAGAGCACCATATAATTACTGTTTAGACTGATGGTGCGGCTGTATTTGCCTCGATGAAATACATTTTGAGTGAGCATCATGACGTTCATACGCCTATGATGTCTGTACTGAGTGAAAATTCTAACCACTTCGGGATGGTCACAGGCCTGAAAAATAACATCATCCAGAAAAATCAAATGACTCTGCTCGGGAGGAAACAGGTTGTCGCCTTCAAAAAGACTCTGACCTCTGACAAATTTAATATTTTTATTCATCTTTTGCAGCTCAGGATACATAGGTTGAAAGAAAGTATAAATCCACACTACATTTTCAGGTACAATATTTACAACATCTTTTAAATTTTCTAAAACACTTTTTACAAAATAGGTTTTCCCACAAGTGTTGGGTCCCACCACCAGACATGAAAAAGGTGCAGTAAGTTGAAGATCAAAGTTAATTTCCTCCATCACAGACATGGTGATATGATCAATATCCGAAAGGCAGACTTGTTCCATCGCTAAACAGACGCCTTTTGTCATACGCCACTCTAAACTTTTTCTGGAATGCTGAATTTTTCAGCAGCAGTGTCTTTTATCCCTAGCGATGTTTTGCTGAGGGATATGAATCACCCCTTCCTCTCCCTAGACTCATCCAAATAACCTTCCACCAGCTCTTTCACAGTATCGAAGTTGACTCGCTTCGCTGCACTCTCGGGTCTGAGTGATACCCTTGACGCGCGCATCACTACCTTTTTTACTATTTCTAGTTTGGTAGGCATAACTTTTGGGACCAGCGGCGGCGTATTCTTGAATGCTGTCACCTCCCAGCTCATCCGTCAAATCCCCAGATAATGACCCAGTTCCAAGGGGACTCTCCTCTTTCACCGAATAAATCACGCTGTCGGTGTCGGTATAGAGGACCCTGTCTCCTAATTGTTCCAGATACCCGTACAACTTGAGATGGGCGTAGGCGGTGGTGAAGGTGGCGATGAAAACATTATTGGATCTGCCAGGGGGTACAACGCATCGTTCGTGGTATTTCCACTGAACCATAGCAGTTTTGTCGCTGAGGAAGGCAAAGTACTTGACATGGTACTGTCCTGAAAACATGAAGCGGAAAAACTGCTCCGGTTCACTGACTATCTGAGTTCTTGTCATATTGGTTCTTTGGGCATACTTACCCCAGAAGCTGTTGAGGCAGAGCTTAGACACCTGTCTCCTGGCTCTATTTTGCTAACATCTAATTAAATGCCTTGATGGAGCCGGTAGTCTCTGATGTACTTTTCCCAGCTTTCCTCATCACAC
The DNA here is from genome assembly GCA_016801885.1 of Toxotes chatareus. NCBI lineage: Eukaryota > Metazoa > Chordata > Actinopteri > Toxotidae > Toxotes > Toxotes chatareus. The sequence goes on from JAFBJY010001396.1 coordinate 105,912, forward strand.
GCCTCTGGGGGGTACCCCGAAGCCTCCTGCTTTCCTTTCAGAAAAGTATGTATGTAGTTGACAAAGATGGAATCACTACGTCTGTCAAAGTGCCACACCTCGTTAATCTCAGCGACTGCAACCCCGATCCAGAGCTTTGTTGAATTCAACGCTGACCCACACCCAGGTCAACACTCTGGCCTCATCATCGTGTTTGCAAGAGGATGTCTGATTGTTTGTTTCAATACACGTGCGGCAGAGGGTGAACACCAATTTACCTTGAGATGTTTTGTAAGGCAGTACAGGAAAAAAGAGACCGCGAGGAGGGTAGATGACGGCACTGATGAGCCCAAAGTAGTTTTGTGGGTCATCAAAGTCTTTGGATATGATGGTAGGGTGGCTTAGTCGGTACGGAAAGCTACAGTTAACGTAAAGGTACAGAGACGTCACGTCCACATACTGCACGGTTTTGTCAGAGGCAGCCGTGTGTCTCAACTTCACGGCGCAGGTCCTGCCTCCGTAAAGAGCTTAACATGGGGAGAGAGGTTCAGGGGCTCAAAAGCGTTCGAGAAATGCTTTCACCCCTCATCTCTGACCAATCATGCTCTTTCATGACAATTGTAATGGACGCCGTAAATGGTTTTTAGTCTTTGTAATTTCTCGCATGTAGCTTCATGCAGTGCTTCATAAGGGCTCCTGTCAAAGGGCATGTCTCATGAGGTTGAAAGCAGGTAGGGCAACCATGATAAAAGCATCCTAGAAACTCCCATGCAAACTTTACACCATCAATTTCAGCATAACCATCTACAAAGTAAGGGCCAATTTGTTTTCACCTCTGTTCAACGCATGCTGGATAAATCTGTTTTCTGTATGTGCTACCCACTCTAACCACTGGATGGAGGCGCTTGAATAGTAACAACACTGGCGCCTGTAGTTATCGGGTGATCTGACAATGAGTGAGAGGAGTGAAGCTGCATATATACTGGCTTGATTGGAGATGGTGAGCAGGTGACAGCAGCAGGTGGAAGCAGTTGGGCTGATGAGGGGTGTGGCTGAGCAGCAGGGCAGGAGAGGGCAGAGCAGAATGTGACAGGTGAAGGTATGGCTAAGGATTTAGGGGCAGGAAATTGGTGAGAAACACTTTCATGCAGACAGAGGCGATAGTCACGCTACTGAAAGGGTCCACCCCAGTATCTTTGAGAAACTGGTTCCTGAATCTGGCACATCCCTCGACATTGTTTTTACAGTAGTGCAGGGCTTCCTTTTCAAAGTGAAAGATGCCCTGAGAAGCTGTTTCATACCAACTGTTAAACTCTGTTCGCTGATGCGCTGTCATGCGTTCTACACCATAATTTTCGGGCAGAGGGTAGGGTCCGACGTATCTCAGGTGCTCCTTTGAGCTGAACCTGTGAGGAAGAATCCCTTGCTCTGGTCGCTAAAACCTAAGGCTTTGGGCATAGCGTTTAGAGACATGGTGAGAAAACATAAGGAGTCAATGAATTTTAAACGGAAATCAGGGTCTGTGAAACTCAGAACTTTACTGCCGTGCATGATGACGTGAGAAGGTTTGTAACCCAGTTCTGTCATGCAGTTGAGGATCAGGTAGCTATCAAAACCTCGTGCATAGTGAGCTATAAACGTGGCTCCCTGGTAAAGAGGTCTCCTGAAATCCAGGAGAAAGTCTCTTACACAGTCTAAACCGTAAGAGGCCCACTCTTTACCCTTCCACGTTTTGGTGCACACCAAGTAAGGGACGTGCACCCCTTCCTTGTCTACAAACATTTCAAAATCATAAAAAATCAATTTCTCACTGTGCTCTGTCACTGGCAGGAGAGACTGGATGTAGCATTGGTGCTGCTCCGTGCTCAAGCTGTTGAGGGCTACTTTTTCCCCACAGATGTGACACATCTTTAGAGGACAGGTGTGAGACTTTTACTGACAGTGTAAACTGAACAGTGTACAGATTTTTGCAATCCCTACATATTTTAATCATGTTGCAAGTACTTATTTGCTTTTCACCCCTCTGCTGAGGCTCTTTGTGTCTGGAAAAGCACAAAGATGTACAACACGTCCTGCCACAGTCCTAGCAGTATACACGCCTGTGATCCTCTCCAACCGGACAGAGGTCACAGAAGATGGGGCAGTAGCCCGAGCAGCTGTGCATGTGAGAGTTTTCAAAGGTCTTGTAACAATACTGACAAACATGTCTAGCACCCAGAAAACCTTTCAGATTAAGTATGCCGTAGTAATGATTTTGAAATAAAAGTAAAAACAGAGGATTTGAACGATCTGAAAAGTCGGTCTCAAAATGAGAGAGAGGACGCTTGCCTGTAGTCCTGTGAAAGACCACAATTTTACGCCTGAGAATATTTTCAAATTTTCCAACATCTCTAAAGGTCATGGAAGTTTGTTCGCTCAGACCTGCGAGATACTGCAACTCTCTCCCTCGTTCAACAGCCTCGTTGACAGTGCCCCTGGGGTTTGTGAGGTAAGCTAGGCAGATGGCGAAGCAGAGACGATCATCACTATTGTATGCCACATACAGATGACGCTTCTTCTTTCGGATGATTTCACAGTCTAAAGTTTTCGCTTGACACCCCGCTGGGACTTCCCACCACGTGGACAATTAATTCCAGGTTATCGCTGAAGCGATATCTGCATTGGATTGTACTAACCTTTCTAGCAGACCCTCAAACGCAGGAAGGATGCCATCCCTGCTTTCGTCAATGGTCACGGAGACATGTTGATGTACGTTTTCTCCTTTGAACTGTAACTGGATCACATCACTTCGCCTAGCATTTGATTTTGCCTCCTCAGACAGATCTCGGAGGATGCTCATAACGTCTATGTAAAATTGTGCAAGATCGGGTACATTTTCGGGGGGAGGGACGGCGAAGGCACATCTTATTTCCACATTGTTAAATCGGTCACAGGTCATCGTTCTGGAAGTGGATGGAGGGAGGAATCGGTGGGGATTCTAAAATTTCCCCGATGCTCTGGAACAGAGTCTGTCTCTGATGATGAGGGTACAGGGGAAGCTGCATGGGCATTGCTGACGGGTGAGCTAGGGGAGGTGAGGCTTTGAAGAGCATTTTCTAAGGGCTGGAAATAATGTTCAGGGTTTGGAAGGTTTGCTGGTGCCGACAAAAGCAAAAGATGCTGGAGAGCATTTTCTAAGGGTTGAAAGTAATTCTCTGCACCAGAATTTTCTGCACCAGCATTTTGAACATTTATTTCAGAAACAGGTGGAAGGTTATTCAGTTCTTCTACAATTTCTTCTAACTCTTTGGGAATAACTATGAACTCTTTATCCATTTCTTTCTTCTTTTTTTTTAAACCAAGAGTGGAAGTGGAATGTTGCGTTACTGATAATGATATTCACCACTGTGGGAGGTGCTCTATGATCCCTCTGATGTTGAGAATGGTGGGAGCGGGAACCGGAACCAGAACCGGAGCCAGAACCGGAGCCAGAATCACAAGTGGAGCCGTGAGACTGAAATCCTCTTCTAAATTGCACGGGTTCCCAGATCTTCACCTGTTTGTCCGATGTATCAGCTTCAGGTTGCTGATTGACTAGACTGGCAGGTTGAGGCTCTGTAAACATACGCACAGATAAAAATATTATTTTAAACTCACAGATGGGATGTTTTCAAGAGGTAAATCCTTAAGAGGGGATGTTGAAATTCTGTGGAAATGCATGCACACAAACATAATTGAATCATTATTTGAATTAATTTACTTTTAAAAATATATACGTGGAATTACTCTTCAAATGTATTCTCATTAAGTTACACAGTACTCCGCCGGCCTCTAGGGCGGCGCCCTCTCCTCTCTCTCTAAACATTACATAGAAAATTCTAACTGGGACGCCCCTTGCCCGACCTCACTTCCTAGCCGGTATTCATTTCCAAGTTTGAGTGCGGTAGAAACAAGGAGGCTAATCCTAAGCAGCGTTTTTTTGGTTTTGGAAACATAAATAAAAAAATAAAATAAACCAAAGACTTACCTGTTACAGCAGGAGCGTCCTGTTTTCTGGAAATTCAGGCCAGATATTTTTGATGCCCGTTCCGATCCGAGATCGGGCTGATGTTGACGCTTAAGATGGCAGAGACTCTTTTTTAGACGGATGGACAGTTGGCACAAAATCCTCATCCCAGCTGTCTCGTCTGCACACTCCAGCAGACGTATCCGATCTCCCAAAACACCGCTCAGCGCACTCTACTAAATCTGTAAGTATTTATAGTGAGTGACCTGTGTACAACTCTTTGTCAACAGCTGCTTTTATTATTCAGATACTCTCTTACCGTAGTCTGACTGCGTTGAGGCCTTTCAGCTCCTCTGGAGTCACTTGTAACAAAGAAACCCTCGCTATTCATTTAAAACGTCTTATTTTTATAATTTTAAAAATAAGACGTTTAAATGAATAGCTGTTCTGAGGAGACTTACCGGTAAATACGTTTTCACGTGGAGGAGAGTGTATTTCAGCGCAAACGGTAACCTCTAAGAAAAAACAAAAGGTTTTATTTGCTTTATTGTATTTTTTAAAAGCCATAGGATCGAGCTGATAAATTTGTATTCCTACCACAAGTCATCTTGCCAGTGTAGTCTGATCCCTATGTACCAACGTTACTTTCTCACTTGCACATTTATACCTTTCTGTTTTTATTTTTCTTTGATGCAGCCTAAACAACAAATGCTTTGTCATGAGACGCCTTAGAGTCTACAACATTGCATATTGACCCTTTGATATGAAACTGTGTGATACTTTCTGCAGATCCGGACCTTCAGACATTCTGCAGAGAGTAAGGACCATGGAACGGGAAAAGGACTTTTGTCACTGCTCAATTTTATTTTATTTTACAACTTTGAAAGTTTGTGTTTTCAGAACTTTTATAAACACTTTTATTTATATATTTATATCGTCCTGCAGAAAATTGCTGGAGAGGTGTGATGATGCGGGAGGGGGTTTTCCCAGGGATAGGAGCATAGGAAACAAATTGGGGGGGGGGGAAGCGAGTTATAGCAAACGGAGGAAGGAGATTATTTCACACCTTTGTGACACACTTGAATCAACAAATGCCTCGTCATGAGACGCCTTAGAATCTACAACATTGCATTTTGACCCTTTGATCTGAAACTCAAGCACACCCAAATGTTCACATCAAGCACATCCAAATGTTCACATCAAGCACACCCAAATATTCACACCAAACACCCCTATTTTATTTATATTTATTTCATGTTGTCTTGAATGGAATGGAAAAACAATGAAGGGTAGGGATGAAGGAAGTGATGTCAGAAAAGGGTTGGGGAATACAGTGGGAGGGTCTAGGAAGTGATGTCATACAGCGGTGGGGGGTTCAGTGGATGGAGTTAAGAAGTGATGTCACAAGTGGGCGGGGCTTACGCCACGTGGTGGGCGTTGGGGGTGGTCATAAATTAGGGGGTCATAAATCACCCTTTTTGACATAAGGGTGTACCCTTATTCTCTCATGTGTGTCTGAGCCAATGTTGGATAAAAATGGACCTGTAAGTAATCAAAGATAGTAACAAACTTTATCAGATGATGAGTAGTCAGAAAATTCTTGTTAGGTGGAAAAGCTCATTTTTCGTGGCTTCTTGTGCTTGGATTTGTGGAGAAATCCAGATGATTAATGCCCCTATTCAACATTGGATTTGTTCGTGGCGTTTTAGTATGTATAAAGAGCCTGTTTATAGGGTTTTCTGTTGAGAGTACGAGGCAACCAGCAGCCGCAAGCATCTCCACCACGAGGCATTTCATTGTCAAAAGGTCCTAGAAGAGATCTGGTCTGGCTTAACCTCTCTCATTTATCCGACCAAGCCTTTTTTCATTTATGTGAGAGATAGAGAGACTTTGATTTTTAACCATACATTTGTTGAATCGTCTTTACACAGTACACTCAAAACAAAAATCATTTATATCACATTAAATTATCATCACCATCACCACATCAGGACATTTCTAAAAATGAATTGTGCCTCTTTTACTGAGTAGAGCATGTCTCCATCTGCAACAACCCAGACCTCACAGAAACTGTCCATGTCATTGACAGCTTTATAACTAAAAGCTGTCATGAGTCTGGACTTCACCCCTTTTACAAAGACTGTGAGCAGATCTACATCCAGTATGTCTTCCATCTTCCTCATCCTGCTCACATACACTGCCATCTTAGCTTTTCCCTGTTTAAAACTGACACTCTTCTTCTGGTGGCTGTACTTTATACCACAAATAAAAACATGCTTTGTGAAAGGTTCACCATACCTACCAAAGATGGCTTCCAACAGAGCAAACAGAGGTGTCAAACGTACACATTCAGAGAAACAATGAAACACTGTCAAACACACTCCCTGACCACAGAAGGGACATACATCCTCCACTGCAGAGTCAAGGACAGAAATAAAAGAGTTCACTGCCACAGTGCCATGCAGGATTCTCCACTGTAAGTCTGCATGTCCTAAGGGTTGATTGAAGGCAACTGATTTTCTTATTTAAAGCTTGAATCAAATCAAGCTTCAAATAAGAATTCCAGTCCTAAGGGTTGATTGAAGGCAACTGGACTTCTTATTTGAAGCTTGAATCATATCAAGCTTCAAATAAGAATTCCAGTCCTAAGGGTTGATTGAAGGCAACTTGATTTCATGTACAGATGTTGTGATGATGTCATGTACAGTATTTCAGAAATCATGGATCTCCATTTGAGAACCTCTGCTGCGCTCTTACTCCTAACAATCACCATCAAAGCCATAAATACAAGATGTCCCAAAGGTAAAAAGTGAAGCATGAAAACAAAACCTGAGCAGCTCATTAGTTACACTTCACTTACACTGGAGATCCTGCATCAGAGCATGGAGCATCTCTAAGTGAAGAGAACAAACTGTCCATACAGAAACAGATACATGTATTAAACCAATATATTCTAAGACACGTTCAGATGGACTGAAGTGGTCCAACATGTCTGAATCTCTTTAACACGAGCTGTATGTGGATTTGTTCAGTTACTCAAATCAACACAAGGATAAAGTAACAAAAACAGAATAAATGGCTCATGAATTTTAAATGTTGCTTCACATTAATCAGTCACAGCTCGGCTCAACAGCCAGTGAGCAGCAGATGTGTGGTGCCTTCTGTTTATGAACTAGAGTACAACTATGACACGTGCTCATGTTCACACACAGTGTCAAAGGTTATGTATGTAACCACTGTTCATACAAACATTAGTCAACTATAACTGATCACATGATCAAATGTTAGATTGACTTTATGAGTAGTTTCATCATGTTGAGAATATTACAGTCAGTCAAACATTTGGCTAAGTGGGATTAGATGATACCATGAATGTAGCAGGTTGGAATTAGACTGGTGTTAAACAATATGAGCCAATGAACACAAGTGGTTTGTGTTTTGAATGATTTCATTATTTACTTGTGCCGAGCAAATGAGGACTGATTGGAAACATCCACTCTGAGGAAACATTTCAGTGCAGGCAGAGGTCAAGTTCCTCTGATAGGCAGTGAAAACGGAGCTCAGTGAGGTTTGATCTCCAGCAGCTGTGGATGCAGCACAAGCTGAACAAGTTTAATAGACTGGCTTTGTAATGTTTCTGTGCAAATGCATCACAAATGAAGAAACAGTCAGAAGAGTGAATGATGAATGAAGGGATGTTACGCTGCCTTTTCATCGTTACCAGTTACAATAACTAGGTAGAAAAATCATTGAACTCACTGTGCTGCTCAAAGGCTACTAACAATTACCAGCAACTATTAAGGTGGAATGTTTTCTTGCATGTTACTCAGTGCATGAGTTGATGTTGTGAACCAATCAATACACCTTAAATGTCGATATGACAAATATGAGCATTGGATTTATTGGCTCTCTCACAAGACTTTAGTAATGATTGTGTGATAAATATACAGTAATGAACATAATGTATGTAACTTTCAACTGGATCATGCAAACTGCAGATGTTGTGTGTTTTCACTTGGGAAACACCTTTGGTAAACAGGTAAACCTGAGTGATCATGTGTCCTTTTCCCAAAGCTCATTACAGCTCCACTGAATCATCTGCAGATGAACTGTTTGATTTAAAAGCAGAGAAGAAAACTCAGACAGCACAAGTACAAAGCAGGATAATGGATGATTTCTTCATTTATCTTTTTCAGTGGTGTAAGGATAATAACCTCTTCCTCAATGTGGGGGAGACCAAAGAGATGGTTATCGATTTCAGAAGAAGGCCTTCACAGCATCCCCCACTGACCATCGACGGTGCTGCAGTCGAGAGGGTGAGCAGCACCAATTCCTGGGGGTGCACATCTCTGAGGACTTCTCCTGGTCAATAAACACAACACAGCTGGACAAGAAAGCTCAAAACGCCTCTACATCCTCCTCAAACTGAGAAGAGCCCATGTCCCACCTCCCTTCATGTGATCTTTATACCGGGTCACCGTTGAGAGCATCATGGTGCATCACTGTGTGATATATTTTTTCGGGTAAAGCAATTTGCAGTTTTCATATATATATATATATATATACATACATGTATTTCTTACACCCTTTACATTTATATTGTAGTAAAGTTTATTTAGCTGGTTTTGTTTAAATTGTTTAATTTATTTATTATTGTATGCACATTGCAGAGAGAGAAACATTTTGATTCTCCTGTATGTTTGACATACAGTGAAATTGACAATAAAAAGCCTTTGAATCCTTGAATCCTATATGTGGAGATACTGAAGCCTCCGTAATGTTTGATGCCTGAACAGAGGATATTTTCTTTTTATTTCCCTCCTGGGTTGACTTTCATGAAGCCTCTCAGCTGGCCTTATTGTACCTTATTGTTTTGTGCAGGTGATGATCACTCACAGAGTCAAATAAGTAGCAGGGTGAATGATCCACACAACAGAGACTTGGTCTGAGCTCAGTTCAGGTCTCAGAGGCAAATGCTGGCTCCTGATCCACAGGAATAATCACTAAATATAACTTTGTCACTGTGTTTAAGACGTCACAGGTAAATCTTTGTATTTCTGGCCTTCAACTAAATTTTGGATGTAAGTGGGAAAATGTTCAGCTCAGGTTGTGACAGTTGGTCTGTAAAGCTCTGATGAGCCAGTGTTTACACTGTGATAAAAGCAGATGTCATTTGGGGCAGTTCATTTCTCTCTGTCTCTGACGATGCTGGGATTGAAAACAACACTTTGCTTATTCTTGGATCAAAGACAAAATAATTGAGGGAGAAGATGAAGAAACAATGTAACTACAGAAAGCAAGAGTTCAACAAAACAGCATCAGGAAACGAAGGAGAGAAACAGGAAACACATCTGTAACCTACACATCTGTCCTCAATGACTCAGATCAGTTTGTCTCAGGATGGACAATCCTGAGACACCACTCCTCCTGTCATCAGGCATCTCATCTTAAAAGAACCTGCTACAGTCAATGTCAGTCTATTTATTCAATTCAATTCAATTCAATTCAATTTTATTTATATAGCGCCTTCCACAATCAAAATTGTCTCAAAGCGCTTTACAGAGACCCAGAGCCTGACCCCAGAGCAAGCACTTAAGGCGACAGTGGCAAGAAAAAACTCCTTTTAACAGGAAGAAACCTTGAGCAGAACCTGGCTCAGATGGGGACCCTCCTGCCGATGGCCGGGCTGGGTGAAAGGAGGAAAAGGAGGAAGATAGGACAGCTAGGAATGGAGGAGAGGGGAGAAAGACATGCAGCATAATACAGACAATGTGGGTCAGTATTTACATTACAGTTAGTGAACAGTTATTGGATAATGTGTGCTCAGCAGATTAGAATTATGAAACAGAGCACGGAGGCAAAAAAAGCTGTCATGACTGGTAATTATTTACATTACAGTTTGCAAAGAATATTAATCAAATATTTATCTGTAGCAGAACGGAACATTAAACATGTTAGAAATAGATCATTATAAACAATAAACAGCAGCAGGTGGGTGGAGCCAGGACCATAGGACATGCAGCTCCGGAGCCAGAGGTACCTGCAGTAAGGTACAGAGAAAGAGAGACCAGAGAGAAACAAACACAGGACTACGGGACAGAGAGGACACAGAGTTAATGACATGTAATAAAGGCTAATAGATTTGAGAGTGGGTCTGAGGAGAGAAAGAGAAAGAAGAAGAAGTGCTTGAGTAAATCATGGGATGTCCCCAGCAGCCTAGGCCTATAGCAGCATAACTAGGGGATGATTCAGTTGCCTGAGCCAGCCCTACTAAGGGCTATATCCTTAACTGTAACAGTGTCTATAGAGATAATTGTGACTAACTATAAGTTTAATAAATAACTAGGACTGTAACTACAACTAATTATAAGCTTCATCAAACAAGAAGGTTTTAAGCTTACTTTTAAAATTAGAGAGGGTGTCTGCTTCCCGAACCCAAACTGGCAGTTGGTTCCATAGGAGAGGGGCCTGATAGCTAAAGGCTCGGCCTCCCATTCTACTTTTAGAGATTTTGGGAACCATAAGCAAACCTGCATTCTGGGAACGAAGCAATCTGTTAGGATGATATGGTACTATCAGCTCTTTGAGATATGAAGGAGCCTGGCCATTGAGGGCCTTATATGTAAGGAGAAGGATTTTAAAATCAATTCTGGATTTTACAGGAAGCCAATGAAGAGAAGTTAGTACAGGAGTAATGTGATCTCTCTTGCTAATTCCAGTCAGTACTCTCGCTGCAGCATTTTGGATCAGCTGGATGCTTTTAGATAGTTAACTGGACATCCTGATAATAGGGAATTACAGTAGTCCAGCCTAGAAGTAACAAAAGCATGGACTAATTTTTCAGCAGCATCACTCTGCGACAGAATGTTCCTAATCTTACTGATATTGCGCAGGTGAAAGAAGGCGGTCCTAGAGACTTGTTTTTATATGTGAGTTAAAGGACAGATCCTGATCAAAATAACTCCAAGGTTCCTCACAGTCGTACTGGAGGCTAAATTAATGCCATCCAGAGTAACTATATGATTAGATAAACTGTTTCTGAGGTGTTTTGGGACCAAACAAAATAACCTCAGTTTTGTCTGAATTCAGAAGAAGAAAGTTACAGGTCATCAGGCTTTTATGTCTTTAAGACATGCCTGAAGTATGGTTAACTGATCTGTTTCGTCTGGTTTCATAGATAAATATAGCTGGGTATCATCCGCATAGCAATGGAAATTTATTCCATGCTTCCTGATAATATTGCCTAGGGAAGCATGTATAAGGTGAACAGTATCGGTCCAAGCACAGAACCCTGTGGAACTCCATGACTTACTCTGGTATATATGGAGGGATCATCATTAACATGGACAAACTGGTATCTATCTGATAGATATGATTTAAACCAGCCTAGTGCTGTTCCTTTTAATCCCAATAACATGTTCCAATCTATCCAATAGGATATTATGATCAATGGTGTCAAATGCAGCACTAAGATCTAGCAGGACAAGTATAGAGACGAGTCCATTATCTGATGCTGACCAGTTACTGTGACCAAACACTTTAAGTAAGTGTAATAGTACATATCTCTAAGAGGAATGAGTAGAAAAATACGATATCCAACATGAACAGTTTACACGATCTTAGCTTTGAAAAGTTATCAAAATGAAGGGACATGATTACAAGATATCCTGAAGTACGACTGACATAATTTCGAAGAATTAGTGACCAAAAAACAAATGAAAGTCACATTTTCCATGTAGTAATTAGTTCTACTTGGACTGTTAAAATCACATGTTACATTAGCCATGAAAAATTAGAAAAGCTCTAACATTTGAACATCTTAAAAATTAAAATCAGAATTTTTTTGTTTGGTAAAAAAGTTTTCTGTTAAAAATAATTTTTATAAAATTGAAGAAGATTTAAAGAAAATTGAATTGGAATAAATTCAAGAAAAAATTTAAGGGTTTTGGTAAAACCTCTGACAAAAGGTTAGGGAATTCTGAGCGATTTTATTTAAGGGAATAAAAGTGAAGGCTAAAATTCATGAACTAATCACTTTTTGTCTTTTATTTCATATGATTTAACAGTTCAGTTGACAAATGTGCACATAAGTAAAAAAATTGTAACTCTGAATTTTTACTCTAATTTGCTATATTTTACATACCAACTCAGTTTTAGCATTTACACGAACAAGGAATTTCTTTACCTGCAATGATTTTATAACTACTGCAGGGGTCACTATTGGGTGACCAACACAGTATCAATACAGTGCCGACACAGTTTGTTTAGTGTGTCAATACACTCCTTGAGGTATCATCGTCCCATCACTACTACGGCATACTTAATCTGAAAGGTTTTCTGGGTGCTAGACATGTTTGTCAGTATTGTTACAAGACTTTTGAAAACTCTCACATGCACAGCTGCTCGGGCTACTGCCCCATCTGCTGTGACCTCTGTCCGGTTGGAGAGGATCACAGGCGTGTATACTGCCAGGACTGTGGCAGGACGTGTTGTATGCCTTTGTGCTTTTCCAGACACAAAGAGCCTCAGCAGAGGGGTGAAAAGCAAATCAGTACTTGCAATATGATTAAAATATGTAGGGATTGCAAAAATCTGTACACTGTTCGGTTTATTTAGTACTGTAAAAATGATGTCGCTATCCTGTTAGAGGGATGTGCCAGATTCAGGAACCAGTTTCTCAAAGATACTGGGGTGGACCCTTTCAGCAGCGTGACTATCGCCTCTGCATGAAAGTGTTTCTCACCAATTTCCTGCCCCCTAAATCCTTAGCCGTACTTCAGCTGTCACATTCTGCTCTGTCCCTCTCCTGCCCTGCTGCTCAGCCACACCCCTCATCAGCCCAACTACTTCCACCTGCATCTGTCACCTGCTCACCATCTCCAATCAAGCCAGTATATATGCAGTTTCACTCCTCTCACTCATTGTCAGATCACCCGATAACTACAGGCGCCAGTGTTGTTACTATTCAAGCGCCTCCATCCAGTGGTTAGAGTGGGTAGCACATACAGAAAACAGATTTATCCAGCATGCGTTGAACAGAGGTGAAAAATAAATTGGCCCTTACTTTGTAGATGGTTATGCCGAAATTGATTTTGTAAAGTACGCATGGGACATGCCCTTTGACAGGAGCCCCCTATGAAGCACTGCATGAAGCTACTAAAAACCATTTACGGCGTCCGTACGATCGTCATGAGAGAGCATGATTGGTCAGAGATGAAAAGTTCTCATCCTGGGGTGAAAGCATTTCTCGAATGCTTTTGAGCCCCTGAACCTCTCTCCCCATGTCAAGCTCTTTACGGAGGCAGGACCTGCGCCGTGAAGTTGAGACACACGGCTGCCTCTGACAAAACCGTGCAGTATGTGGACATGACATCTCTGTACCCCTACGTTAACTGTAGCTTTCCATGCCGACTAAGCCACCCTACCATCATATCCAAAGACTTTGATGACCCACGAAACTACTTTGGGCTCATCAGCGCCGTCATCTACCCTCCTTGCGGTCTCTTTTTCCCCATACTGCCTTACAAAACATCTCAAGGTAAATTGGTGTTCACCCTCTGCCACACGTGTGTTGAAACAAACAATCAGACATCCTCTTGCAAACACGATGATGAGGCTAGAGTGTTGACCTGGGTGTGGGTCAGCATTGAATTCAACAAAGCTCTGGATCGGGGTTACAGTCGCTGAGATTAACGAGGTGTGGCACTTTGACAGACGTAGCGATTCCATCTTTGTCAACTACATACATACTTTTCTGAAAGGAAAGCAGGAGGCTTCGGGGTACCCCCAGAGGCGTGTGATGAGGAAAGCCGGGAAAAGTACATCAGAGACTACCGGCTCCATCAAGGCATTCAATTAGACGCTAGCAAAATAGAGCCAGGAGACAGGTGTCTAAGCTCTGCCTCAACAGCTTCTGGGGTAAGTTTGCCCAAAGAACCAATATGACAAGAACTCAGAAAGTCAGTGAACCGGAGCAGTTTTCCGCTTCATGTTTTCAGGACAGTACCATGTCAAGTACTTTGCCTTCCTCAGCGACAAAACTGCTATGGTTCAGTGGAAATACCACGAACGATGCGTTGTACCTCTTGGCAGATCCAGTAATGTTTTCATCGCCACCTTCACCACCGCCTACGCCCGTCTCAAGTTGTACGGGTATCTGGAGTAATTAGACAGGGTCCTCTATACCGACACCGACAGCGTGATTTATTTGGTGAAAGAGGGAGAGTCCCCCTTGGAACTGGGTCATTATCTGGGGGATTTGACGGATGAGCTGGGAGGTGACAGCATTCAAGAATATGCCGCCGCTGGTCCCATAAGTTATGCCTACCAAACTAGAAATAGTAAAAAGGTAGTGATGCGCATCAAGGGTATCACTCAGACCGAGAGTGCAGTGAGCGAGTCAACTTCAATACTGTGAAAGAGCTGGTGGAAGGTTATTTGGATGAGTCTAGGGAGAGGAAGGGGGTGATTCATATCCCTCAGCAAAACATCACTAGGGATAAAAAGAGACCGCTCCTGAAAAATTCAGCATTCCAGAAAAAGTTTAGAGTGGTGTATGACAAAAGACGTCTGTTTAGCGACAGAACAAGTCTACCTTTCGGATATTGATCATATCACCATGTCTGTGATGGAGGAAATTAACTTTGATCTTCAACTTACTGCACCTTTTTCATGTCTGGTGGTGGGACCCAACAGTTGTGGGAAAACCTATTTTGTAAAAAGTGTTTTAGAATATAGGAGAATATGTAGGAGGACTTAATAGAAAATGTCTCTGAAGATGACCCAGAAAATGTTTCTCCTCCCACCCCAGCAGTTGAGCCGTCTGACCCGCCCTGAATCTTCTACTTCTATCAGACAGCCAAGAGGATTTGGATGTTCAAATGAGAGAGATTTTAAGTGAACGCGGATTGAGTTCTTATGGAAAAATTAAAAAATACGCACATCAACAGTTTCGTCGTCTCAAAACGGATGACATGCCTGGCCTTTGGCAGGGGGAAGACCAAGTAGAGAAGAAAACCTCTCCATGATGGATTAGACCACTGGAAGAGGGAGAGGATAAAAGACAGGAAAAACCTTCTGCATGGATCAACTTTTCCCCATAAATGTAACAAATGACTTATAGTCTGTCCTTTTCTTAATAAAATCTTTATTCAGTGTTCACAAGTCTACAGTATTTTTTTTTATTATGCATTTTATTATGCAAGGAAAAAATGGGGGAAGGGGGGAAGAAAATAAATCAAATAGGATCATCTGTATCAATCTTTAAACATTTGTAAAAAGCAAGTCAGGTGGGTAAAAGACTTTCGGATACAGCGTTTCTATTTTTTCACAAAGTCAGAGACAGTCATCATTTTTGGATGCATCCTGGTGGTACAAAGACAGTACACGTCCGAAGCGATGATCCGCAGAGCACGCTGGCAGAGAAGATAAAGGCAGTTTTGGCCACAGGTGGTGGACGGGGGGTGTTGCAGCTGTTGATTGGTTGAAGCTGTCGGTATAATATTTCAGTAGATCAGTTTTCCAAAAACTGCAAGATACTTGAAGGGTAATGAGCAAAGTCAAGGGGCAGACCGTAAGAGTCGAAAAAGGTGGCTATGCCATTTTCTTCCAGAGTTAAAGCCAGCCAGTGTTCACCAAGCATGTGAGACGGTGTGTGTGTTGATGATAAAATACCGGGTTCTAAGTCAGCAAAGGGAGCTGGTCCGAGGCCCACACACTGCAAAAAACATCACCCAGCATATGATGCAAAAGATTTTCCAGCTAATGATTATCCTTTTTTTTTTTTTTTTTTTTTTGGTTAATAATAATCCACCAGCACCTGTCGTTTAGAGTTGATCTCCAAAATGGAATCTTAACAAGCGTACACAAACAGAGTAGTAGTGTGTGGGGGCAGGGGAACTCTGAATCTCTTCTCCAGTCTCAGATTTCTATTGGAAATGGGGGACGGGCGTTCTCGAGTTGAGATTGAATACAAAGAGTAACATTTGTTAAATTCTTGATGGTTGATGCTCAGAGGTAAAGCTTTGAGATGCCTCCCAGTGGCCACGTACATGTTTTAAAATTCTCCCTATTTCTTTATATTTATTTCATCTCATGTCGTCTTGGGTGGGAGAAGGGCATGAATGTAGGGGTGGGGTGGAGGAAGTGATGTCATAAACAGGGTGGGGCTCAGGCCACATGGTCAGGTCGGTCAGGGGTGGAGGGAGGGTTATCAATCATTTTGACAGAACCGTGTACTCTTACTCTCTTATGAGATCCTTTGGTTAATGCACCTGTGCACATTTTTATTTCCCTTATCAATAAAATCTCTGCCTGAGATCATCTCACCTCCATATGTAAGACCTGCTGCTGTCAGTCAGGAGAGATTAACATTCTTTTTGTGCCAAACCTCATTCAACCTCTGATATTTTCTCTTTTTCTTTGAAGATGACATCTCAAATCAATTTTTTTTCTTTTAATAATTATCACTACACTTTAAAACACATGTGCTTTAACCTCCAAATGATATTGAACTGCTTTAGTCTGGAATGCAACCCTTTTAGTTTATCAGGCTCAGCACTGAACCACAATAAATGTGAAAGTGTTTGGAGCTGCTCGTGTTTTCTTCTCTGACATGTCAGTTTTTTAGAACAGCCTGCTCCAGACAGACATACATCATTCACCATGTCAAACTCCTTCCATTTCATAGTGATTGGTTTAACTGTTCTTCAAGAGAAGTTCAGTGACTTGGAAATTCTCTTGTATCTAGCCATTGATTTCTGCTTTCCAATCTGTCTTCTGTCTGTTCAGTCTGTCAGTGTTGTTCTGTCTTCATGGTGGAGAGTTTCTCTGCTCACTCACCAAAAGCTGGGTCCTCCAGATGCAGGTGTATTTATACTACAATCACCTGAAAGCCCTTGGCTGCACACAGGTGATCTCCATTTATCTAATTATGTGACTTTTCAAACCAGCTGGCTTCACCATTGATGGTTTAGATGTGTCCTGAGTGTTTTGTGTTTTACATTATTAATGAATTCAGATCACATTATTGAGATCTGTTTAACTTTGTCATTAAATGGACTTTTTCTATTGAGTGTCAAAGAAAATAAATTCCCTTTGATTCAACGTTATGTTGTTGTACAACATTGAATCAAAGGGAATTTAATTTCCAAGCAGGTGAAACACCTGCACTTTAAATCAACAGCTACACAATGACATAAACCTTTAACAGAAAAAAGAAGAAGAAAAGTATTAATCCATTTAAATAAGAAACTGTAGATTTTAGTGACACTTTCCAAAGTAAGTGAGTTGTTCTCTCTCACACACTCCTTCTCTCTCTGTTCTGGCCTCTTAAATAAAGCTTGATAAGCAGTGGCAGTTATTTCTATGGTAGTTCACCAGAGAAACACATCACACATACTTCTGAAGTATTCAGATTCCTTCAGTTTTTGCAGACTTCACTGTTGTAGATTTAATTTTAAATAGATAAAATCAGCATTTTGTTAATCAGTCAGTATAGAGTGAAAATGGGCCTGATTCACATTTGGTTAATTATCTATTTGAAATTTATTTGCTTTTGTGACTTAACAATAGGATGAAAAAATACAGCACAGAAACTTCTCCTTCACCATCTTTTTAGTGGAGAGCGTGGTACAAAGTCATGTTAGGAGCCGACAGTCTCTCCTCCTTCCTCGTGTTTCTGGGAGAACCTCCCTAGTGTTTCTTGTTTGTCCCTGTTTGTCTGTGTTCTTGTCTGTGTGTGTGTGTGTAGGCCTGGGTGTGGTTGACTTACTTTGGGTTTCCCTCCAGAGCTCCTGCTCACCTGTCTGCAATCACCTCATCAGCCACACCCTCAGCCTGCAGTGTATTAACACCACTTCTTCTCTCCACACCATGTTGTCAGTTCACAGTAGTGTTAATACTCCTGTTAATGATAATGTTTGATGTGTGCAGGTGGATAAAGCTCAGTGTTGAGTAAATGGAGAAGCTGAATTCTCCCTCCACCTGTGTCTGTGACACAGAGTCTGACACTTCACATAAATGCTACTAGTGAAGACAATAAACAGTGTGTGTCCCACTGCTGATCACTGTAAACCTCCATTTCTGTCAGGAAGACATATGAACTGGATTCTCTCATCCTGTTGTCCTTTGCTTTTTCCTTTACCTTCAGTAGCAACTTACAAATACACTTTAACATTTGTTTCACAGTTTAATTTGATGTAATGTTGTAAACAAATGATGTAAACAAATATTTGATCAGTTTACTCAGTCCTGTTCTATCCCACCACATTGTGTCCTCTCAGAGATAATGATGCCATCTATTAGGTTCAGTGATTAAAAATCTGTTTAACCTGTTAGAAATCAAAGGGCAGGTGCATTTCTGCTGATTAGAAATAATGAATTAACTTGACTCCACTGAATGAGAAGCTCACTGTCGTTCAGTCCTTGTGTGGTCTGAGGTTTCCTCCTGATCCATGTTCTATCACAGAGGTGAACCATGCACTTCAACACAAGACTTGTGAAACACAGTGGCATGCTGGGAGAGCTTCTAAAACAATATGAAGACAAACTAAAGACAGAAACAACACACGTGTGCTTAGTTCAGAACCAGACCAGAGAATATAGGAGCATGATCAAGGAGTGCAATGATAGCACATTGTGCATGTGGACTTTTCTGAGGGGTGGAGATGTAAGTATAGTTCTGAGGTGCAGTCATGCCACTTTGGTCAGAACCTCCCACAGCTCAACCTGCACACTGGCATGTACTATACAAAAGAACAGAAGACAGGCTTTTGCACAGAATCAGAATCCAAGCGACAAGATGCATCTGCCATTTGGACTCACATGGAACCAGTCCTGAAAGATATTCGTTTAAAGTTTCCAAAAGTTGATACAATTCACTTTTGGTCAGATGGTCCCAGCAAGCAATAAGAAAACAAGAATAACTTCTCTCTCCTCTGCAGTGTCCCTCCAACTCTAGGTTTCAAGAGAACAACCTGGAACTTCTTCCCCACCTCACATGGGAAGGGAGCACCAGATGGCATAGGAGGTACTGTGAAAAGGACTACAGACAGCCTTATACTGCGGGGAATGACATTGTGAATGGGTATATTTTCCATGATATGGTTGGCAGAAGCCTCTCCAGCACTAAGTTCTATATAATTACTGAAGCTTACATGCAGCCATGTGATGCGCCCCTTTCTCTACCACTAAAATCTGTACCTGCAACAAGGAAACTCCATCAGGTCATACCGACACACCAAAATGACTCTTTTATTATGATTATTTGATATTTGATGTTATGGGAGTTATTGCCTAAATGTACCTTACACCTTTTTTTTTTTTTTTTGGAGTAAATAGTTAAATAAAGTTCTTAATCAAGAAGGCATTGACTTGAGTGGTATAAATTTTGGAAATGTATGTTGTAATGAGGCCACTGTCACCACCGTCAGATTAGTGTCACCACCGTCAGAGGCAGATATAATTTGTTTTAAATAAATATGCTTACAATTTTTCTTCATTGCTGTTGAGTTATTAAAGTACTCGTCTCTTTTAATACAAAAATGTTTGTTAAATAAAAAAATTACTTTTCCTAATTTGCTTAAAGTAGATGAAGTTTGATGTTAGATATTTTAGAAGAGTATATGTACAACAATTTAAAAATTTGTATAAAGTGAATATTCAAGTAACTTAATTTCAGAATTAAAACCAGTTTTATCTAAATTCCCAAGAATCAGAGGTATATATCACCATGAACGCAGAACTTTCATTCTGGTTTCAAAAGGGAACATATTGTTTGGGATGTAGTGAACTTGACTGGGACCACAAGAGACAAGGAGGCGTGGCTTCCAAAACCACAGCGCAAGCTTTCTAAACAAATATGCCAGAAGGTGAGTGGCTGGAAATGTGACATCTAAAATCAATATACTCCTCGTTCTAACAAATAGTGTTTTCCATTGTGGAGGTGTACTCACATTAAGCCATGCTGTGAACAGCCACTATCACTAAAGCTGTGCTGGAACGCTGCAAGTGTTTCTTCCACTTTACTGCACAGCAAACTGATTTGTTCATCTGAACCACTAATAAAGTGATGCTAACTCACTGAGAAACACATTTCATTTTCTTACAACCTTTTCATAGTTTAAAAGAAACAGCAAAAAGTTTGCTTTGCATTAGTAGTAACATAACAGTTGTAATGTGGCTGAAAATGATCAGTAAACAGTGAAATAAGGCTGATATCTGAAAGTCTAAACTGGAACAGAGGAGTGAAAGTAAACCCCAGATCACAGAGGTTCAGGTAGAAGCTGCAAAAGTCTTGAGAGCTGAAAACAGAGAGAATTAAAAAATAAAGCTTTCTCTCTAGTCTACAGCATAGACACACAGGAGTGTAGCGACTGCAGACACAGCTAAAGGGAGGAGAATGTCATAGGTTGGCAATGGTCAGCTCTGCTACCAAGCAGGACCAACACAGTGCAATTTGGCACAGCTACCCTGCTAACTCCTGTGAGGCTGTAATGGAAATGCATGCCATCACAGCTTATGTGCTAATGGAAAAAGCCCATAATATGCTACTTTTCAGGGCACCTCTGTAACAACCTTAAGCTTCTGAACATCTACCACAACATCCCTAATTCACTTTCCACTGGAAACATTGATGCCTCTGCCTCCACCTGATTTCCTGTCATCTCTCTACTGTCCATAATAAAGGCATAAAAAACCCAAATCACTTAAAGATATACTCACATTCCCATTTCCACATTCAAAGCACTGGTGTTTGATCTAATTCTTCCTGCTGTTCATACTGGCTGCCAGGAGACCCCTTCTTTAAATAATTTCTGTGGAAATGATAGGCCACAAAATCCACAGTCCTATTATTGTGCAAATAGTAATTCCAAAATTCATCAGCATTGTTAAACAAAATCAAGTGGGTATCTTCAAATGTTTGTCTTTTAGTGCAGAATTTCCTCTCTGTGTTGCCATCTCTCCACCACAGCTTTGCAAGGAAACATTAGGTGTAGAAACACAAAGAGGGGAATTTTGGACTAAAAATACCTGGAAGATAGAAACTTGATCTACTCAGACTGTTGAAGCCTCATGTTTGCTTCTTTTCAACTCTGGAAGTCAACTTTTCCACAGGACAGGGACTGTGGATTTTATGCTCCATCATTTCCATTAGAATTTCTTTAGAAAGGATCTTGTTGCAGACAGTACAGACTTCCCAGATATCCTTTCCTTTAACACAAACTACAGTGCATCACACCAAAAAAAAATTAAGTTGAGCAACCATGAGAATATCTCACAGTCATGATCAGCATAGAAAAAACCTCAATATTGTCCATGAATGATAAGCACACAATCAAACCGCTGGGCTTTTGGGTATGATTAATTGTCGTCCCAATTTCACAAAATATCGTTTGGACAAAACATTTAAAAAAATTAACTTCTAAACTAGACACTGACATGAACTACTAACATGTACTGACTTACTGAAAACCTTGGAGGTGATCTGGACTTGGACCTGTAGTGTCCTCTTGTCCTTGTAACAGCAGTAGCTCCTCCCTTCCTTGTCAATAATTGTGCAGAAATATCTGAGTGGTTCTTTCTTCCTAAATCATGAGCAAGTCCTGTCCAGTCCAACTGTTTCTGCTCCTGTTTGACTTCTGAACTTGTCTCTGGCTGTGTGTCCACTTACTGCAGCCTGTGACATCAGACTGTAGAATGCTGATACATCAAAGGCATCAAAGGACAAACACACACACACACACACACACACACTCATGCACACATACTGGTGCTTATGTCTTTGTGAGGACACTTGCTGACATAATGCATTCCCTAGCCCTTACCCTAACCCTAACCAAAACCCAATTCTAACCCTGAAACCAAGTCTCAACCCTCAAACAGCAACATGAACACAGATGGAAACACTGCAGAGCTGCTTTGGATGGTTTAACAGGTAGAGATCATCAAATAATGGAATGACCTGATACCTTCATCTGTTTCCATAAACACATGGAGGAAATCTCCCAAACACAAACTTAACCACAATGTGATTCACAGGTAACAAACACATTTGCATGTAAACTCTCACACCAGCATAAAAATAAGTCATTGTTTTAGGATCTGAAGAAGAAGATCCAGGATGAAGGAGATCAGGAGACAGGAGTCCCACAAAAAGCCTCTATTTCAACCACAGAGGGGCGCTATACCATCAGTAATGGGCTAATCCAATCTTCACAGGTTCGACTGATGTACTGCTGTCTGTGCTCCTGCGTGATGAGATGTGGGTTTATTTACATGTGTGAAACGTGAAAATTGCACCAACAGGTCTTCAACAGCACACCTGTTTATTCAAGGAGGATAGAGTGATTACCTTCCTGATATAACAATTTCAGATGCGGTCTCACAGCACCTGAAAAGCACTGGCGTCCAGAGGTGCAACACTGGAACAGGGGGCCAATGAGAAAGAGGGAGAGACAGGAGAGATGATGGATTAAAAAATTACAAACAAAAATTTCCTTTGGCCTAAAAATGCATCGAATTGAATTAGTGATTAGATCAACAACTAATAACAACAGGAGGATTCTAAGGAAAATAGAAAACTTATGTCTTAGAATAATAAAATAATGGTCTGAACATATTCTTCTGAGTAGGATTACTGTTGTCTCTTTTTCCACATGGATTGTTTTGTCTTATTTATTTATGTTAAAAAAAAAAAATAAAACTCTACTGGCACTTTTTGAGGGAGCAATCCTTATCCTGAGGGAACTCTAAAATAAAACTGGTACACTTGAACCGAGCATAGGATAATCCACCTGCCAGTGGACAATGCTCGCTTCAATACCTGTAGATCATATAGATTATTGACTTTAAAATTGCCCCTGTCCCCTTTTTTTTTCTCTTTTTTTTCCCCTTCCCGGTATTTTTATTCCCTTTTACCCAAACTCAACCTGTACTTTCCATCCCTAACCCTAACCGTTCCTCCCTCCCTCTCCTCCTCCCTCCCTTGCCTAATCCTAACCTCTCTACCCTCTCTAATACCTCCCTACCCCTCCTAATCCTAACCCTAACCTTTTATTACTCCCCCATCCATATACTTTCCCTAACCTTCACCCTCCTATCCTGTTTTCCTTTTCCCCTCTTCCTTCTACCTCATCACCTGACCCCTAAACCTCCCCTATCCTAACCCTAACCATTCCACTCCCCTACTCTAACCCTAACCTCTATACCACCCATGTCTCAATTTCATAACTTTATCTCCGTTTACCTTATCCTCCCTTAGTGCCTACTGGAGAAACCAATGATCCTCAATTAGGGGATGAAAGATCGGCAAACTATAGAGAAATCTAGAAATTCAAAACAACCATGTGGAACAGAAAAATATACATGTCGAACATCAAACCGGAACTAAATCTAAATCATGGAGCCACTGCACCCTTATGAAATAAAAATAGGGTTAATAATAAAACAATTGTACTCACAATATCCTTATATGGTGTGTGTATGTGTGGGTGTGTATATTTATGAAATTTTCTTATACTTTGCATGATATATGAAAGATTTTGCATGCTTTTCTTCTTATTCATTTATATAATGGTATTTTTATACATTGCACTTATACCAACTTTTTCAAGCACTTACCTTAATGTTATTTATTCCTTTATCTGATATTTGTTGTATTTATTATATTGTAATAATGTTATTAACCATTGCAGATGACTCCAGTTTTTTAGAGAGAAGAGATTGACTCTCCGTCACAACCCAAAAATGGAGGGACTTTCAATAGGTTGGTTTAAGAAATATAAAACAAAAAAGAAAAACAACAATAACATAAATCAGAATCAACCTCTCAGGAGAAAAAGAAAAAATACAGACCATAAAGGGACGTGGGGGTGGTGACACTGTGCAGGCACCTGTGCCAGTGCACCCTAGTCACAATTTGTGATTATTTAAGAATTAATCCTTCTTAACCTAACCTAACCAGATGCCAGGAGCCTGTGCAGCTTGCTTACCCTCACTTCCCCAACCATTGAGAAACACCACAAAGGTGGGCAGAAAGAATAGGAATCCTAGAGACAGATGAATTCCAGAAAGTATTTTTTGATACAGAATAATCAAGTCTCAGCCTTTTAGTTATTTTATTATTTTATTATTTTTTGGGCCTCATCACTGTCTCTCCTTTTACCCTAATCAGGGATCTGCTTTCTTTTATTGACCCTCTGTTCTTAAAATGAACATTAATAAATACTTTTTAGATTTCCCCTTATCCATTTTGTATCTATTTTCTTAGTCTCTCTTAGAATATGTACTACAAATCTACCCAGTAACCCACCCCCCATAAATACCCTCCCTTTATAGAAAAGATCCAATCCCCTTTTATAATTCCCCCTTTTTTTAGTCCCCCCCTCTTTTCCCTCCAAAAGTTTGAATTTTTATCAGCCTATCAGAGCTAACCTCTCTATCTGGACTCTGGAACCTCTCTGGAGGTTGGCTAGGGAAAGCAAGAAAGGGTTGGACCCAAAGGTACTGGGCCAGTCACATAGTGAGGAAACTTCCCTGGGGGGTCGGGTTTAGACTCCCACCTCCTTAGTCTATATATACCCCCCATTCAGTCTCCCTCAGAATCCCCCTCTGAAGAAGCAGTTAGACTGCGAAACGTTAGGGGCTTTTTTTTAGGCTGGATTGGGCCTTAATTCTTGCTACCTTTTATCTAATTTGACTTGGAAATTAAAAATATTGACCGGAATTGGTCATCATTGACAATTTTTTTTAAACTATTGAATTCCAAATAAAGATAATTGATTTTAAACTTAACAAAAATCAGTTGGGGGCCTGCCCCAGTAGGCCTGCCTCGACAAAAAGGAAAAGAACTAACAGAAATGGAGTAGAAAAGACTTTCTTCCTTCTAATTTTCCTCTTTGAGCACCTACCTGAATAGACCCACGAAAACCTGGATTCTCCAACGCAATCTGAAACCAGCAGAGAACCCCGGCCAGGGGGAAGATTTAACCTTGGACTCTGGAGAAACAGGACTCACAGGTAGGCCCCCACTGACCAAAGTATTCTTTTTCACAGGACCAAGATGACCCACTCCAGCCTAAGGAGGAGACTGCAACAACACAAAACAAGAATAGAATGAGAGACAGGACCACACATTCAGAAAATAGAACCACAACCAATAGAAATGAAGAAGTGGATCAGAGAGAATTTAATTCTCAATACCTCAGGACAGCACCAGATGAGTTCACCCGGCAACTGGCGAAACACTGCTTTAAATTAATACGAGCAGTTCATCATAAAAATATCATAGACCAGGCCATCTTCACCAAAAATCCACCTAAGGGCATGCTGAGACAGGTAGATAGACTGACGATGTTTATTAAACCCTCCTCCCCAACAGAACAAGTTAAAACTGCAGTAAAAGAAAACACGCAAAATAACCTTTCCATTCTACAGGACCACTATTCAAAAATCCTAATAGAGTATAATCAGCTACCACTGAATGAAACAGCATTTCAAAATGCAATTGGCTGGGCCAAGAAACGCTATAAAGCCAGACTGACCCAGCTGACAATCACAACTGCCCGTGTTCTGTTGGAGCCCTCCCACATTTTAGACCCATTGCCTCCGTCCTCGGAGGAGTCTCCTGGTGACACTCCATCGAGCCCGGACCTGGAGGATGCGGAGGAGTTCCCGCCCCTGCCCGGGCCACGGGGGGTGCCAACACTCCGGCCCAACATTTTGGACGGGCTGGCTGTGAGTGGGGACACACCGACTGAGCTTCAACACCTAGATGAGGGCGCATTATTGAATACGTTTAAACAGACTGATTTGAGGAAATCTCAATCAACACCCATGGGGAGGAGTTAATAGAGGAAACTACCTCTTTGGAGAGATCAGGAGAAGCTCCTCCCCGTGCCCCTCTCGCCGGTTGTGTGTCTTCCTACTGGGAGAGAATCCAAAGCCCTGTGGCCACCAGAACTCTCCTGGCTGCCCGCCCGGCTGCCCCTTGGCGCAGGGGAGGGAGCAGGGATCATCGTCGTCTTCATCTGAGGATGACTTTGTCCCGACCAATGGGATGAGGAGGTCTTTTGCAGATAGGATAAATAGGAGTGAGGGTCACATCCAAAGGACAAATACAAAACCTAGACAGAAACACACAAGGGAGGGGAAGTCCTATTAGGAGACTAAATCCACCTACCCAAATGTAACAATAGAAAAACACAATCTCCAAATACAAAACAGTGCTCAGGATAGCCAGGAAAACAACTCACCATTTCATATCTCCCTAGGTGATGGTGCCGGACCGAGGCAGCAAAAAACATCAAATCCCATACGGAGGCTGAGCCTACCCGAGAGGAAAAAAGTGGTGGAAACAAACATGATGATTCAGGGGTCGAAAAAGTATAAACATACAAACATACTTCTTAACCTAACCAAAACCTAACTGTAACCCTGAAACCAAGTCTCAACCCTCAAACAGCAACATGAACACAGATGGAAACACTGCAGAGCTGCTTTGGATGGTTTAACAGGTAGAGATCATCAAATAATGGAATGACCTGATACCTTCATCTGTATCCATAAACACATGGAGGAAATCTCCCAAACACAAACTTAACCACAATGTGATCCACAGGTAACAAACACACTTGCATGGAAACTCTCACACCAGCATAAAAATAAGTCATTGTTTTAGGATCTGAAGAAGAAGATCCAGGATGAAGGAGATCAGGAGACAGGAGCCCCACAACAGAAGAGAGAGAGATAAAAGAAATACAATTAAAACACAAACTTACAAACAGATGAAGAATCCCCTTAAAGTCTTTGTAGTAAACAAAGAAAGTTTTGTTTCTGGACCCAGACTGAGAAAATACTAGTAACTGAAAATAATGATGAAATAATGTTGGAGGAAAAAAATGCTTCCTCCTTCCATCCAGCCTGGTTATTTTACAGCTTCTACTCCCAGAACATGATGATATAGTGTCAGCTTTAACTTTCACCATCAGCTTCCTCCTTGATTCAGGTGACAGGTGTAACTGTTATCTCAGTGTGATGCAGAGAAGAGACCAACATACAGCAGGACTCTGTGGATTTAAGGTCTAACAGCACAAGATAAGTTGAACGAGATCTAAAAGAAACATGAGTCAAAATGATTGAAGGAGGACTTACTATGGACTGACAGGAGACAGAAAGACACTTTACAGTCATTTCTACCAGCAGTCAGCAGACAAACACTCATGAGAGCACCTTTACACCTCACTCTGACAAAAGAGACACAGCCCAGTTCAGCCTCTGCACAGCTCTGAAGGACAAACACTGCTGTGACTGTATTTAAGAGGCAACATACTATGATTTACATTAACAACTGAAAATCATATAACTAATAAAACATTAAATTCAATAGCTAATTAAAAAGCCAACAGGAGAACACTTTTACAGGCTGTTGGTATAAGATTTGAATTGATTGCCTAAGTGTCACTGTAAATGTTTTCCTTATTCAACTTCATATGCAGTGTGTATATTTGAAAATGTCTGTGCTCAGAGATTCACTTTGAGTTCTGAGGTTTGGTCTCAACTGCAGAAGTAAACTGGCAGAACAGTGAGACCTTAAGTGAGATTAGTTTCTTTGTGAGCTCATTATCAAGTCTGTCGAGGGCACAGGATGAAGCAGGATGAACGGTTTGTATTTTTAGGTAAGACGCGTTTTGGCCACAATCTCAGTTGTCATTAAAAGCACAGACTCATCACTCTGCCTCCACAAAGGCTCTAATCTAGTCACAAACTGCTTCAGTCAAAGAGAGAGAAACAAATAAATAAAACAATAAGAACAGCAGATAAAATTCAAGAGAGGAGCAGATATAGAACACAAGTGTAAACATAAAATACTACGTTACCTAAAAACCTGTCTGAACCGATGGATTTGTATCTGCTTTGTGAAAGAAGTCCACAGAGTCCACACACCTCAGACTTACTGGGAGATTATTCCAAAGTTTAGAGGCTGCAAACTGGAAAGCACAATCTTCCTGAGTCTTAAAACATGTCCGAGGTACATTTAGAAAGTCCTGACCTAAGAGATCAGCTCATGGTGTGGGGTGCAGAGAGGTCCATGGTATACTGTGGAGCCTTAAGTCAGCACATTATACAGGGACAGTGATACACCTGGATGTGTTTCATCCAAAATAAAAATACTACCTTCTTCAACTAATACTGTATGTCAGCTTTCAGGGAGTCTGAAGACACCAATCACCAACAGTGTGAGCTGCACACTGAATGTGATATTTCACTGTTCTTTGAATTAAACATTGTGATATGAAGTCCTCATATTAAAATTTAAAGTTGAAGGACCTGGAAAAGTAAAACACAAAAGTGTAATACAAACCCATTCAAATAGGATTTTCCATTGTGTTGGTTGTAGTCACATCAAGTCATGATATGAATTGAAATGAAGTTGATGATCTGACCTTCTACTAAAGCACTGCCAGCTCACTGATAACTACAATCAATATTCCTACAACTTTTTCCCAGTTAAGCAGGAAAAGTTTGGTTTGCGTTATCAGTAACATAACACAGCTCTGATATGGCTGTAATTGATCAGTAAACAGTGACATAAGGCTGATATCCCAAAGTTCAAGCAAGAGCACAGGAGTGAGACTAAACTCCAAACTGTAGAGACTGAGGTAGAAGCTGCAAAAGTCCTGAGAGCTGAAAACAGAGAGACGTTTTAGAACAGAGCTTTCTCTCTAATCTTCAGCATAGATACACAAGTTTAGCTACTGAAGACACAGCTAAGGAGAGGAGAATGTTAAGAGTTGGCAGTGGCCGGCTGTGTTACCAAGCCGGGTCACAGCAGCAGTGCAGCCATCCCCTACTACCCTGGAACATTGTGTTCCCAGAATGCAGGTTTACTTGTGGTTCCTAAAGTCTCCAATAGAGAGAATGGGAGGCAGAGCCCTCAGATATCAGGCTCCTCTACTGTGGAACCATCTACTAGTTTGGGTCTTGGAGGCAGACGCCCTCTCCATGTTTTAGAGGAGGCTTAAAACTTTCCCTTGTGATGAACCTTATAGTCAGGGCTGAGTAAGGCTTTCCTGAATGAGCCACTAGTTATGCTGCTATAGGTCTACACTGCTGGAAGACTTCACATGATGCACTGATTTCCTCTCTCCTCCTCTCCCTCTCCATCTGTACACATTCATATCCCATTAATGTATGTTACTAACTTGGCTTCTTCTCTCTCCCATGGTGTTGTGCTTTCTTGTCTCTGCAGTTACTTCCACCTCCAGAGCTGCAGAGTCTGGATCTGTGGCTGCAGGCAAACTACTGTTCCACATGCAAAGCACTGGTAGTTGATCTTCAACATAAATGATAAAAAAGACTTGGAGGACGCCTGTTTCAACTATGTAAGTGTTAGAAAAATTCCAACCAATTCAGCCAAGACTCAGAGACGACCAGAGCTTTCAGTATTTATTCTTGCAAGAAGTAGTATACATAGACCATAAATCAAGAATGGTATCATTGTAATACACCAAGGAGGGAAGTCTCTATGTCTTCTTTATACACACAGGAGCTCACCTCCCCTTCGAGCTGATAATCAAAGTCATAGTCTAAACATGCATACATGCAGCCGGTCTCCTTGAGTGTCTGTCTCTGTATCTGTGTAAGAAAAACAATATGCACCGGACAGTCTTCCATATCTGTCTCAAAGGAACAATGTGTGCCCCTTGCTGTAGTTCAAGGTATTGTAGGTCAGGCTGCACATTATTTTACCATCAGTAAGTCAGACTGCTGAAGCCTTGTGTTTTCTTCTTTTGAACTTTGGAAGTCCCTTTTACACAGGACATGGACTGTGGTTTTTATGCTCCATCTTTTAGGAGGATCCAAAGCAACAACCACAAATGATTTCAATTTACATAAAAGCATGTGAATGTTTTTGAACATTTGAAGTTTAAAAGACAAACTTGAAAAAATAGGCACCTTTCCTTTAACACAAACCATAATGCTTTGAACCAAAAATGGAAACCTAAGTTGACAATAGGAAAATGTCACAGATACAATCAGCATAAATAAACTGAACATGTACTGAAACCTTTGGGCTGAAGTTCTTGTGTGATTAGACATCATGCCAATTTAACAAACACATCCCACTGAACTGAAACACTGACATGAACTAAAAAGTTTTGACTTACTGAAAACCTTGGAGGTGATCTGGACTTTCCTGTAGTTTCCTCTTGTCCTTGTAACAGCAGTAGCTCCTCCCTTCCTTGTCAATAATTGTGCAGAAATATCTGAGTGCTTCTTTCTTCCTAAATCATGAGCAAGTCCTGTCCAGTCCAACTGTTTCTGCTCCTGTTTGACTTCTGAACTTGTCTCTGGCTGTGTGTCCACTTACTGCAGCCTGTGACATCAGACTGTAGAATGTTGATACATCAAAGGCATCAAAGGACAAACACACACACACACACACACACACACACACACACACACACACACACACACACACACACACACAAAAAGAGACACACACATCTCTTACTACACTGAAAAAATGTTTTTGTTGAATTTACTCAATTTTAATATTAAAAGTGGTTATGCCATAATACATTCATCTAAATCTAGACATATTTGTTTAAGTTGACAATATTTTTGAGTAATTTCAAATAAATTATATAAGCATTTTCAGCACAAACATTGAGTATTTGATACTCTGATTTCCTTAGTAATTCTGACTAAACCCATGTTTATTTTACTTAAATTCATTATGTAATTCATATATATTTGGTTAACTAATTTGTTATTGTGCTTTAAATTAAATTGTCTCATTCTACATATGTAAAATATGTCAATTCACAATTTTATTTAAATTTTATTCAAATTTTTCAGATGGTCACAGTGATCACCATTTGACCACAAATAGAAAAAAAAATCACTGTAAATGACATTACAGTACAGTGAAAACAAAATCTGTGCACATTATCAGCATTCACATATGCAGCTGAAGAAATGCAGCCTTACAACATATAAGAACTTTGGGGGAACAATTTTCAATTTTCAATTCAATTCAATTCAATTTTATTTATATAGCGCCTTCCACAATCAAAATTGTCTCAAAGCGCTTTACAGAGACCCAGAGCCTGACCCCAGAGCAAGCACTTAAGGCGACAGTGGCAAGGAAAACTCCCTTTTAACAGGAAGAAACCTTGAGCAGAACCTGGCTCAGGTGGGGGACCCTCCTGCCGATGGCCGGGCTGGGTGAAAGGAGGTAAAGGAGGAAGATAGGACAGCTAGGATTGGAGGAGAGGGGGAGAAAGACATGCAGCATAATACAGACAATGTGGGTCAGTATTTACATTACAGTTAGTGGACAGTTATTGGATAATGTGTGCTCAGCAGATTAGAATTATGAAACAGAGCACGGAGGCAAAAAGTTGTCATGACTGGTAATTATTTACATTACAGTCTGCAAAGAATATTAATCAAATATTTATCTGTAGCAGAACGGAACATTAAACATGTTAGAAATCGATCATTGTAAACAATAAACAGCAGCAGGTGGGTGGAGCCAGGACCATAGGACATGCAGCTCCAGAGCCAGAGGTACCTGCAGAAAGGTACAGAGAAAGAGAGACCAGAGAGAAACAAACACAGGACTACGGGACAGAGAGGACACAGAGTTAATGACATGTAATAAAGGCTAATAAATTTGAGAGTGGGTCTGAGGAGAGAAAGAGAAAGAAGAAGACGTGCACAGTAAATCATGGGATGTCCCCAGCAGTCTAGGCCTATAGCAGCATAACTAGGGGATGATTCAGTTGCCTGAGCCAGCCCTACTAAGGGCTATATCCTTAACTGTAACAGTGTCTATAGAGATAATTGTGACTAACTATAAGTTTAAATAACTAGGACTGTAACTACAACTAATTATAAGCTTTATCAAACAAGAAGGTTTTAAGCTTCGTTTTAAAATTAGAGAGGGTGTCTGCTTCCCGAACCCAAACTGGCAGTTGGTTCCATAGGAGAGGGGCCTGATAGCTAAAGGCTCGGCCTCCCATTCTACTTTTAGAGATTTTGGGAACCATAAGCAAACCTGCATTCTGGGAACGAAGCAATCTGTTAGGATGATATGGTACTATCAGCTCTTTGAGATATGAAGGAGCCTGGCCATTGAGGGCCTTATATGTAAGGAGAAGGATTTTAAAATCAATTCTGGATTTTACAGGAAGCCAATGAAGAGAAGTTAGTACAGGAGTAATATGATCTCTCTTGCTAATTCCAGTCAGTTTTCACCATCCACTTGCAAGAACATTTTATAAATGAACTATTAATATATTGTAACTATGTATTGTACTTTTCCGTCCATAGATGGTTATCATCAAAACACTGACTTGAGCTTCAGAGCCAGTACTGTCCAGGATGGTCACTGTTTCAACAAAAATGTCACTGTGATAGTTTCCAGTCCAGTAAATTTACCTAATCAAGAAAAAAAACAATTGAATAGATAACAAAAATATTCTGTCGCACCATTTCTGAGATTGTCATACACTGCTAGCAATGTTTAATGTTTTATTTTAGTTGACGATTTCACAAAATCTTTTGCTCTTTGTTACATTCTCATTAGTCTGTCATATTTTCATTCCACTAAGAAAGACTGTTGTGTTCCAGCCACACTCTGTACCCTGTGCAGCTCCAAAGTTAAACAAAAAAAAAAAAAGAAAAACATTTAAGTATGTAGCATTCTAATAGCGCTAGACGTGAAAAAAAAAATCAGGGAAAAATACCCAAATCAACAAGATTTGACCATGTCAACAAAATCTGGCAAGCAAAAATCTGCTGCTGAAATGCTCCTGAACAGCTGTGTGGAGGAAAGAAGGAAACTGTCACAGCCATGCCTCTTGGAATCGCCTGATCCCAGTCAATGCACTCACTTTGTTCACATGTAGAGCAGAAGAACTGCAGTCCTACAGGACAGAAATTTTGTTCTTCGGTCCAAGAACTCTGGCAGAAAGTTTTCCGCCATCCATTTGCAGGAGCACTTTCTGAATGAACTCGTAGTAGTATTTCAGCTCCTTGGGGTAAGACAAGTTCAGTGCATAAATGATTCCTAGCATCAATGCACAAGCTTGGGCTGCAGAGCCAAGGATGTCAGTCCAGGATGATCACTCCCTCTACAAAAATGCCAATGTTATCATAATGTCCAGGTTCTCCACCTTCCTTGTTGATGACATATATGCCCATGGAGGACCTCTGCATGTCTCTGTTGATATCTTCTCCTGTGATGTCCTGCCAAACAAAATTGAGGATAAGAATAAGAACAATAATATGAACATCCATATTGATAAATGATGAACTGCTGTACATACACTGCATGCTCTACCTGTGTCTTTGCTTTAAAAGAAAAGATAATAATGCTGTGTGCTTTATAGCACACTGAGTAACGAAATAAGAAGCCAGAAGAGTTTAAGATCACAAAATTTTTCAAAGGTGAGGAATTAGAAGCCAACACTGTTGTGAGGGTTGTCATTATGGATGACAGATTATATGTATACTTGACTTACCATGTCAATTTGATGAAATTCTGGTGACTGTCAAATCTTTAGAAAATATTTGGCAAGATGTCTTTAGTAAATTTATATTTTAAGTGTAATATGCAATCAATTAGCTTATATAAAAGTGGTAAGATAAATTCAGATGGATGTTGATTGTCAGTTATTCTGTTCATCTAACTGCCTTAACTGAAATCATTCACTAGTGTTGCTGTCATTATAGCTGTGTTAAAGCAATTCAAATTACAACAATTTTAAAACGATATATTTATAGTCATTGCAATAGACATCATTCTTCTCTATCCATATCATTCAGATCCAATTAATTGTTTCAATTTCCCTTTTTCAATGCACTTTTTAAATTTGGCTAATAGAGATCCCCATATGAACTGGTTATGGTCATAAATTTACATGGCGTCCCTACAGAACAATCATG
This sequence comes from Toxotes chatareus, assembly GCA_016801885.1. Taxonomy (NCBI): domain Eukaryota; kingdom Metazoa; phylum Chordata; class Actinopteri; family Toxotidae; genus Toxotes; species Toxotes chatareus. The sequence continues at coordinate 139,834 of JAFBJY010001396.1, forward strand.
TTATATGTCTGACACACTGCACAGTGTCATACAGAAGTAAATATGGAGGCAGATGTCTGTGTTTATGAATTCACTTATAAGCTGATCTGCAGTGGAAGCAGCGATAATTATATGAGAAAGCCTTACTTTTAGTATGTGTTTTTGTGGGGCAATGGCTGCCATTTCTCCACAGTGGTCTGTGTGAATGCTGAGTCAGAGCCAGGAATGATGGGGTTGTGAAGTAAATGGCTTCACACAAATTTACTTAAAAATTCTGATAGTAATATGGTCACATCAATCTTAATGTGTCTGTTAAGACTGAAGTTACTGTATATACATATACCTTTTGCATGATCTCCAGATGCTTGGCTAGTTTCTGTCCAGAAACACCTCCCTTCTTTTCGAATACAGATGTCAGCTGAGGTATGCATGCTGTGCCATGAAGGCTGTCTCAAGTGGGGTTGTTGTTATGCTGGAATTCAGCATTTATCTGGTATACAGAAAAGACATAGACAAAAAGGGTCATTACTGTGGGGATAATTTGTAGCTACTATTCTGCAAAATCTGCAATGTTCCATCCAGTCTTAGTTCTCTTGGACACAAAAAACACTCCAAATGAATGCTAACATTGTCCTGTATCTGATATGTGTACGATATAGAAGAAATTGTTTATCAACACATTCTACATAATGTGAGGAAGCACACTGTTGGGGGAAAAGTAAACATGCACTCACCTCAGCAATGTGAAAAAGGGCAGGCCACCTGGCTTTAAACTCTCCAGCAGCTGGATTTCCCTGTACCACCTCTTTTCTTCTATAGGACAATGTTATTGACATCTTCTCTCGTGCACGTGATGCACTGTTTCGTTGTGTGACGTCATTTAAAAGTTCCACTCTCACTTTCTAGGCTTTCAACTGTTTCTCCAGCAGGGTTTGATTTGCAATAGTTGACTTGAGCCTTTCTGGCTTTCTTTCTCTTTTTGGCTGGAAGGCATTCATCACTTGATTTATTTTTTACAACTGGACAGCCAATATTTTGCATTTTTGTCCTATAATTTGCCATTTTATATTTAAGGCTAATCATCCAGCCATAGTAACCAGTGGCCGATAGCTCTCTCAAACATGAGAATTTTTTGATGAGTGCTGCTGCTACCTCCTCTATTTGATAATTTGGAGGATATGCTGTATATTGGAAAATCTCCTCAGCTACTCTCTCAAGATCTTGGGCTGCTTGGTGTTGCTGAGGACCAGGATGTGTGAGGAGCATTCTGAGTTGGTGAAGATGAATCCATGCTATTCAGAGTGTACACCAATTTCAAACTACCTCTGTCTTGGATGTCCTGAACCGATGTAATGTTCATGAATTCATTATTGAAGTCAGGATCCCTAAACTGAATACAAAAGTCTCTTTCAATTCCAAATGCTTCACAAATTATATGGTGTAACTCTGTCAAAGTTGTTGGCAATCCGGAAGGACAATCCAGTCTTCTGAAGTCGTCGTCCCTCAACGATGACTCTCAGTTTCTGATGCTGTGCCATTCTTCAATCTGATTGTTAAAGCAGACAAAATGTTATCACAGTGAAATTTGGTTATGGTGTTTTGGTGATTTTTTTTATAAAGCTAGAAAATAGTTAATTTCTATTATGGTAGTTACATGCATTTGAAAACATGCCCAGTTCTATAATAAATGGCATCATGAGGGTAATTCCTACAAAACAGCATGCTTGAGATGTTAGAAGACTTGATACCTTCCCTCAGAAAATTCTCTTCTATCTTTACTAAAAAGAAAATTAGTCCTCATTTACACATTTTAGGCACCCCTCTTGTTGCCATATTTAGTGTATGTACAGTTTGAACTCATGAACATTATCATGATCTAACCTTGTATATGTATGAATCTTTTGAGTGTCACCATTTGCCGGCCTCCAATCCTGTAATCTGCCAAGGGGTACTGGTCTACTAAGGCACCAAGTTGAATGAGACGGACTTGTGATGTGGGACATAACTCAAAAGCCCTAAAGTGCTCTCTGTACCAACCATCCAACTCTTTAACAATGAAACTCAAGCTCTTCTCCACCACAACCATCATAACTTCAGCAAATTCTGGCAAGCCACCACCAGAGCCATGAACAACAATCATACCCTCTCTATACTTCATACCTTTGACAGATGCATTCTTTGTGAGCTGAACATGAGTAATATCAGGATATTTTAGCTTCAGAGCCTTCTGTACATCCTGATGCAAAACGTCAACAGAAACTGCTGACACAGCTGAGTCAAGCTTGAACTTTCAGTTGTGGTCGACTCTAAGTGATATGCCATCATAAACTGATGCTTCACTGCCAAGGACAAGAGGATGTTTTAAAAGCACCGTGTGTGACGAACAACGTGCTTAAAAAAACTGTGCTTTGCCTCAAACCTCAATGTCCACATTCCAACCAGTGGACCAAAAAAGGTGATCATCTGTGCACACATGTTCCACAAAATGGTGTTTTGGCAACAGCTTTATACCTGGGAAACACCTCTTGCAACCTACATCTGTGGTCACAAAGTTTGGCTTCAAGGAAAAAAAACTGACTGCGTCGTGTGCACTGGTGCAACAACTAGTTCAACAATATCTTTGAGGTCCAAAATGACCTGCCAGGCTGGCTCATCTGAAGGTACCAAGTGTCCTACCAAAAATGGAAGCAATCGCAATAGACTCCAATTTTCATGAGCATTTCCACCAATACTTCTGCATGAATGTCTTGGGAATAGCATGAGGACGGTTACCCTTGTCAGACCATTTGTAGGGAAATTTCTGAATGGACTCATTGAGAGCGTCAAGAGTGAAATACTTTTTTGAAATCAACAAGTTTAGGCACTGTGCCAACTCAACTGGTAATATGCCTTCGAAGACATCATGTGCAATGTCTGGGGGATAGCCAGTGCATACATTGAAATGGGAAAGATGAGCAGAGAAAACACATGGCTTTTTCACACCATAACAAGGTTTTCCATTGCTCTGTGCTGACCTTACATGCATTTCATGCATCTCTTTGCATCTTAGAGTAAATGTACCTGCACTTACATCCCTCTGCTGAAATTTAGACTTTTTTGCCACACAAAACCGGCAAATGTATTCGCCTGAAAAACTCTCAATAAATCCAGCAATTCCAGCACTCCCAAATTGTCTGCTATTACAGACATTATTATTGCTATTATTATTGTGCCCTTGACAAACTCTCCAAGCCGTGCCACAAAAACACCTTGATTTTCCAAAGCAACAAGATCCTTCAACAACGGCTCTAGGACCTTTTCATATCCATAACTTTTCACATTTTCAGACCTGCAGAGAATAGCCAAATAAATAGAAGACAACGAAGAATGGCAACCAGGTGGTAAATTGCTGAGATTCCAATAAACAGCACAGATCTTGTGCTTTTTACGAGATGTGCCAAGTGGATTACAAATCTCGAAATCATCAACATACAAATTCAGCAACACTCGCAACTCACACCCTGACTGAAAACCGTTTTCCTTAAAATATGAACCATCTGGGTAAGACTTATATACTACCTCTTCTCCACTACTCTCTGATATGAGATAATTATCTAGTGCTTTGTTAAGAATGTGGTCATCAGTGAAAAGCTGCTGCAAAAACTTTAATATTGGAACATATTGCAGTGTTCTTTTATTTTTTCATCCAATATATATTCTATCAGTTCCACAACTTTGAAATTGTCTTTGTAATATTTCTTGCGCTTGAATGATGTTGCCAAAGAACAGTCTTTACTGATTGACTTATACACTGGATTAGATGTACACAGAGTAGACGCAAGTTCTTTAATTATTGACTGGTCAACCGCAAGTTATAACTATTCAGCGTCTCGTGTATATAACATTTGTTGTACTACACAAAGATGCTGTGCTCAACAAATACTGAAGTTCTTCCAGCAAGTCATCAATTGCAGCACTTGGCACATGAAAAATATTTTCAAGCTTTAAAAACACTGCTACTAGTTTTTTTTCTATTATGTCTGGCTGATCCTGTGATACATCTAAATCAAGGTGATCTGTCTGGCTGTCATCACACAATTCCTCACAGTTTGAAACACTCCACTTCCAGCTGAAAAGCTGAAATCCTTAAAATCTACCAAGGAATGCAAATTATGCTTCCGACTTTTGTGCGACTTAAAGGTGCTGTATACATTGGTTTTGTATTCACAGTCTTTAATAAGCTAGGATAACACTCAGTAACACCACAGTGCAGAAGCAGCAAACAGGAAGTGACGCAATACATTACCACCACGTTAAAAATACAGTTCAATTATGGAAACATAAAATGTATGCCATAAACTGCATTATACCTTATTTGGTGGTATGAGATCAAAATGATCCAAAACTTTAGAACGTCGCTTATTGGTGGTACTCGCCATGAAACTTGCCAAAATACTCTCTCACTTTCCAAATCTCTATCTCCTCACAACCCCATTTTGAAGCATAATGATGCATCTTATATAGCTGGTATGGCACCAAACCACTCAAATCTGTCAAACCTGTCAAACTGTCATTGGCTCAGAATGCATTGAAACGCCATGAGCCAACAACACACACGGAAAGACTATGAGCCAATGAAAAGCTTAGAAACATTTTGAAGCAATGAAGCACGATCATGTGACACTGGTGTTTTGATACAAGCTCCGACAGCGTTTCGAATCACTCCACTTAAGGAAGAGTGACACAAGCTGCAAAGCCTCGGTATCATTTGCCCATCACTAGCTGTGACTCTTTCCTCTCTAGCCCCCGGCTGCCACAGCCTCCTGGTGGACTACACCTTCTCAAGAAATCAAAATCAATAATGTCTTCCAGCAGATTACAATAATAACAATATCATAAAACATCTTATTAAATAGAAGTTCACTTAACCCTTATATTGTGTTAGGGTCAAATTTGACCCGTTTACGATTTAAAATATGTAAAAAGTACCATTTCCTTGATTTTATTTGAACAAGACCCCCCAACTACACATCACCCCACCCCAGACATTTTGTATCTTTTTTGAAGGTGTGGCATAAACAACTTCTCTGCACACTGGTATCTATAAATAAGGCTCCTATGAGTTTTTATCAGTTTCATCCTGCCGCAGCATCTATTTCAAAATGAGCAAGAGATTCACTGTTTATGAGGTTGTTGACCATATCTTTGGTCATGAAAGTGATAGTGAAGACAGAAGCCAAAGTGACATTGAGGAAGATGTGTCTGAGGATGAGGATGATGTTGAGTATGATCCTGAACAAGAAGACACATCTGATGAAGAGGAAGGCCCAAATGACGCAGATTCTCAAAAAGAGGTCTTCGAATCAAAAAAAAGTCACATTTCATGGTCGTCGATCCCTAATGATACGCAAGGCAGAGCATCAACTGAGAACATCATCAGAATGACCCCGGGGCCTACTAGATATGCTGTGTCACATGTTCAAGACATCAAGACAGCATTTGAGCTGTTTATTCCACCGTATGTTGAGAAGATCCTGCTTGAAATGACAAACATTGAAGGGAGAAAGGTGTTTGGCAACAGCTGGATGGAGATCGACAAAACACACCTGGATGCTTACATGGGGCTGTTGCTTCTTGCTGGTGTGTATAGATCTTGCAATGAGGCTACAGCCAGCTTATGGGATGCTGTGTCAGGCCGGAGTATTTTTCGTGCTACCATGTCGCTTCAGACCTTTCCTGTGTTGTCAAGAGTTATCCACTTTGACAATCGGGAGACAAGAGCTACTCACCGTGTGAATGACAAACTTGCTCCCATTAGAGCTGTTTGGGACAAATGGGTGGAGCACTTGCCATACATGTATAATCCAGGCTCAGAGGTTACTGTTGATGAACGGCCAGTTCCTTTCCGAGGCAGCTGTCCCTTCAGGCAGTATATCCCAAGCAAACCTGGGAAATACGGCATCAAAATCTGGGCAGCATGTGATGCAAGAAACAGCTATGCATTCAACATGCAAATATACACAGGGCAAATCTGCCAGTGGAGTGGCAGAAAAGAATCAGGGCAAGCGGGTGGTCCTTGAAATGACAAAGGGTCTTCAGGGACACAACATAACCTGTGATAACTTCTTCACATCTTATGCCCTCGGCCAAGAACTGCTGCAGAAAAAGATGACCATGGTGGGAACAGTAAAAAAAAAAACAAGCCTGAGCTTCCTCTTGCACTTCTTGGAACAAAGGACAGGGCTCCTCTTTCCTCAAAGTTTGCATTTAAGGAGACAACCACGCTTGTGTCATACTGCCCTAAAAAAACCAAAAATGTCATTGTGATGTCCACTCTCCACAAGAATGCTGCTGTGAGCAGCAGAGAGGACAAAAAGCCAGACATGATCCTGGACTACAACAAAAACAAAGGAGGAGTCGACAATTTAGACAAAGTCACTGCCACGTGCAAAAGGAAGACCAAAAGGTGGCCAATGGCTGTCTTTTTAACATGCTGGATGTCTCTGCATACAATGCATTTGTGGTGTGGACTGAAATAAATCCCGGATGGAACCTTGGAAAACCCTACAAGAGGCGGCTTTCCTGGAGGAGCTGGGGAGGTCTCTGGTGAATCCCCACATTGAACGGCAGCGGCTGCCCGAACCCAAGCCTCTGGCAGTTTGGTGAGAGAGCTTCAAGCTACATCCACAGCAGCAACCTACACAAAGAACCAGCCAAAGGATGCCAGGGGGATCAAGAGAAAGAGGTGCCAGACCTGCCCTGCCAGCAAGGACAGAAAAACCACTACCACTTGCCACACATGTGGGAAACACATCTGTAAGGAGCACACTAAAACAATCACATTCTGTGATACATGCATGTACACACACACACACACACACACACACCTTGTCAATGTTCAGTTTTGAAAATGTTTTTACATGCAAAAACAGACAAAGTCCATTTTGTCTTTGTTCAGTGTTCAATTTGAGAGAGAGAGAGAGAAACTAGCTGTTGTTCATGGTCTTTTTCATGTTGTATTTGCATTTGCAATTTTGAGCAAAATAAAGTTTGGTTTTGTGAAAAAGAAAAGACTTTTTTACCTCTATCCTAACACAAATCTGCATCGGTCGGTTTTGACCCGTAACACAACAGATGTCACTATGGTTAATAATATTAAATAAAAAAAAAAAAACAAGCAATTTATTTTGGTGGTATTTTTAATATTAATCTATTACAGTCAGATGACGTAATTACCTGTTGTCTTCATTATAACAAAGATAATGAGTGAATTATTTTTTTAAATATGAAAAGAAGTGGTATATTATAAGATGAAAGGTCCATTGGGCCAAAAATAACATTTTATTACAGTGTTTGTATGAATATGAATGCATTACAAGTTAGATATGAGGTGAAAAACAATACTCTATGATAATCATTGTTCTCTGAGTATTTTGGGCTGGTTAAGTCACGGGTCAATTTTGACCCGCTAACACCAAAAACGTGGGCAGCTTCCTAACACATTACAAGGGTTAAGCTTACTTTAAAAAAACATATTTTTTTAAACAAGATTGTTATACTGGTTATTTCACAACAAAAGGCAAGACACCCCTCCCAGTCTTCCACACTTGTTTTATTACCCTGTGAACACCCTATTTAACCAAGTGGACCGCTGCAGCTCAGGTTTGGCTGTTCCTGGTCTGACAGAGGAAGAAGTGCAACAAAGGCGGCAGGTGAATACAATTTAAATTCAATAAATCAAATACACAATCACAATGTGTCTTCTTCCCTTCACCCCCCTCCAAATGTTCATATCACACACATCTCCCCAGCAGTTTCCACCAGGTATTAACATTCTGATAAAATCTACCCGAGAAAGGATGTGTAGTGCATGTGCCATACTTTAGGGCACAGGGTCTCCCCCAGACAGTGTAGAAGGACAGAGCAGCAGCAGAGCAGTCCAGATACACTGATGATTCTCTTTCAGATCCAGAGGAACACACAGGGATGATGGTGGACTTGACAGTGGAGCTGTTCTCAGAGCAGTTCAGACTGCAGCACTGAGAGTCTTCTCCACTTCTTCTGGTTCCTCTGTCAGTCACTGCTGGATGAAGCTCTCCTCTCCACTCTACCTCCCAGTAACATGGACCAATCAGAGCCTCTCTACACACAAGCTGCTGCTGCTTCAACTTCTCTGGATCATCAGGACACAGCTCGTCCTCTCTCAACACACACACCGTCCCTCTTCACTCTCTCCTTTAGAAAGATCAGTACCTCCAGCTGTTGAGAGAAGAAGACAGACAACAGAGGTGATAAATCAGTGTTTACAGAGAGTCACTTCATCAGCTGTCACTCACTGATGCAGCACATCCAGTATAAAGAGCAGCAGGGACTTCAGTCCTGTTCAGAGCAGAAGTGGAGCAGCTGTGTAGTGTAGCAGCTTCCTCTCAGCTCTCATGTTAACGTATTGGAGTGAAGACACTGAGAGCTGGAAGCTCACACACCTGCAGAGACTTTTAGCATCAAGTCTGTTTACTCTGAACATTTCACTCAAGTCCACAGTGGAAATAAACTGCTGAGTCATGAAGCTTCATTACTGCACAGTTTAGTGATGGATTCACTGCTGTTACATGTCAACTCATGTTCCATTCATCTGATCTGCTACTGAAATATCAGCTGACAAATAAACATGGCGGCTGTCACTGAAAGTATCTGACAGATGGACAGATATACAGATGTGATCACTGGACTTCAGCAGAGGTTCTGCTCTGTATCAGACCACATGCTTACAAAATGTCATGATGCTTCTCTGAAATCAGAGCCAGTGATTTGCAGCTGCAGTCAGACTGATCTCAGAGCTGTGACAAAGATCAAACTCATCAATTCTTTAGTGTTGAAATGAGAGAACAAACAGTTTCAGATCAGATTTGATGCTACGACACTTTGATGAATGAGGACCACTGTCTCTACACATCTTGTGAGGCTGTCAGCTGTAATCCAGCTCTACTTCCTGTGGACATGAACACAACAACAACAGTCGTCTTCACATCACCTCAAACACACAATCACAATCAGGCTTGTGGCTGATCTGATTGGCTGACTGCTGTCTCTCTGTTTTTCTGTCCAATCTTGAAGCCTGTCACCATTCTCCTCTCACAACTTCAATGAGGAAAGCAGCCACTGAGAAGGTTGGAGGTTTACAGGAGACACTGGATCTTTGCTTTGATACTGAACTGTGTTTAGGACAATACTGATTAAAGCAGCATGGACTGACTCCAACCCTCTACTGACCTCAGAGTCTCCAGTCCACAGTCTGGACTCACCACAAGATCAGACAGATCCTTCACTCCTGAATCCTGCAGCTTGTTTCCCCACAGTTCCAGGTGTCTCAGATGGGAGGGGTTGGACTTCAGAGCTGAGGCCAGAGAAGCACAGCTGATCTCTGACAAACTGCAGGAACTCAATCTGAATAAAGAATAAATCATGTGGATAAAAATCATTTCTAATCCAATCAGATATGTGCTAATCAATGAGCTTTCACTAACATAAGTAGAGGGACTTTGTCCTTCTCTTATTGTGGATCATCATAATGTCAGCCTTCTACACACATCATCCAAATGAATCTCATTCATTCATTCATTCATTGAAGATAAATGGATTCAAGTTCTGGATGAAGATCAACCAGGTTCAGTTGTGGATTAAAGATATAAGATCTACAACAGTAACAGTGAACTGACCTCAGAGTCTCCAGTCTACAGTGTGGACTCTCCAGAAAACCACACAGCAGCTTCACTCCTGAATCCTGCAGGTAGTTGTAGCTCAGGTCCAGGTCTTTCTGATGGGAGGGTTGGACTTCAGAGCTGAGGCCAGAGAAGCACAGCTGATCTCTGACAAACTGCAGGAACTCAATCTGAATAAAGAATAAATCATGTGGATAAAAATCATTTCTAATCCAATCAGATATGTCCTAATCAATGAGCTTTCACTAACATGAGTAGAGGGACTTTCATCCAAGATGGCGCTGCATGAGCAGCTGCTGGTTATGGCAGTTCTGCCCCATCTTTTCTTACTTGTAACTTTTTCTATTGTCTTTTGGCATGTGTTTCTTTTTTTTCTTCAATGTGGTCAAATCCTGGCACAGTTGTGCACAGAGACTGCATTTTATTTTTTTCTGAACTTTTTGGGTGCTCACCAGGATCACTTGGGATCAGCTGTTCTCTTCTCTATGCCGAGAAACTGGAGATTCATGCGGAGATATGGAAGAAAAGAAGAGGCTGCAGAGCATAGCAAAGGCTTGAGGAGAGGAAACAGAGGTACCGACCATACGTACCCTCCGTTAATATGGGAAACGTCCGTTCCACCTCATGTTTCACGGAGATGTGGCTGAATTAACTGACAGTGGATCTGTTCTCAGAGAGTGGCGGAGAGTGGTAAGAGGAAAAGCGGGGGGCTTGCAGTGTTTATTAATGAAAAATGGTTGGTGTTAAGGACCAACTCTGCACCAAGAACATCAAGTTACTCGCTGTCAGCATTTTTTAGGGAGTTTTCAGATGTTATTGTGTTTAATGTGTACATCCTCCCTTGGCTGATGCTACGGCTGCATGTGAGCTACTGCACAGCGCTGTGGCTCATATGCAGACTAGACACCATGAGTCCCTCCTGCTCATCGGTGGAGATTTCAACCACGCCTCGCTGTCCTCCACTCTCCCTACCTTCACCCAGTACGTGAAATGCCGCACCAGGAGAGAGCAGGATGCTGGACTTAGTGTATGCTAATGTCAAAGATGCATACACCTCCGTCCCCCTCCCCCAACTCGGACGTTCTGATCACAACCTCGTCCATCTGCTCCCTGAATACACACCCAGGGTGAGAAGAGAGCCTGCACAGAAGACGTCTGTGAGAGTGTGGACTGATGAGGCCAGTGAGAGACTGAGAGAGTTTCCAGACAACTGATTGAGAGACACTCTACAGCTCTCATGGAGATGACATTGACAGCCTGACTCACTGCATCACAGACTATATCAGCTTCTGTGTGGCGAAAGCCTGCGTGGGTTCTTCCCGGGTACTCCGGCTTCCTCCCACAATACCAAAAACATGCATGGGATAGGTTAATTGGCTACTCTAAAAAAAAATTGTAGGTGTGAGTGTGTGCGTGTGTGGTTGTCTGTCTTTGCGTGTTAGCCCTGCGATTGACTGGCGACCAGTCCAGGGTGTACCCCGCCTCTCACCCATAAGTGGTAGATCTAAGGCGCTGCTGCAACAAAGCCCTGCTGAATGAGAAGAAGAGGGCTTTCATTTCAGGGGACAGAGAGCAGCAGAGGAGAGTTCAACATGAACTCAAATATAAGATCAGGCAGGCCAAGACCAGCCACAGAGAAGAACAACGCCAGAGACGTGTGGAGGGGCCTGAGGACCATCTCGGGACATGGACAGACCAACACTGGGCCAACAAGATAAATTTGTTCTTCAACAGATTTGACTCCAACCCCACTCCCTCTGTCACCCCTCCACCACAAGCCCCCCACCTCTGCCCCTCGCTCAACGCCCCCTTTCACTAACATCAGCCCAGGTGAGGAGAGAACTGAGGCGGCTGAAGAACAGGAAAGCTGCAGGGCCAGACGGCATCAGCCTCAGACTGCTCAGGGACTGTGCAGACCAACTCTGTGAGGTGGTCTTGTACATCTTCAACTTGAGCCTCAGTCTGAAGAAGGTGCATGCAAAGTGGAAGACCTGCGTCGTTCCTGTGCCAAAGACTGCATATGCCAAGGAGCCGAACGACTTCAGACCGGTCACCTTGACCTCCCATCTGATGAAGACCATAGAGAGGCTCATTCTCAGCCACCTTTCGCTCCATGGTGAGCCCAGGGATGGGCCTGCTGCAGTTTGCCTACAGGCCGAAGATTGGGGTGGACGACACTCTCATCTACCTGCTGCATCGGGCACCGACTCACCTTGAGACCGCCAAAGCAGAAGCAGTTTTTTGATTTCTCCTGTGCTTTCAATACCATGCAGCCGGCGCTGCTCTGAGGGAAGCTGGAGGGGGCAGGGGTGGATGAACATCTGGCCACATGGACCACTGACCACTGGAGCCCCTCAGGGAACAGTGCTCTCAGACTTCACCCTACGTCAACTCCAGCAGCTGTCATCTCCAGAAGTCATCTCTCTGATGTCTCAGCCATTGTTGACTGTGCGTCTGAGGGGAATGAGCTGGAGTACAGGTCGGTCGTTATGGACTTTATTGACTGGTGTCAGCGCAACCACCTGTACCTAAACACCAGTAAGATGAAGGAGATGGTGATCAACTTCCGGAAAGAACACTACCCCACACACCAGTAAACATCCAGGGCGCAGGGATGCACAACACTAATGCCCTGTACAAGAAGGGCCAAAGTCGCCTCCACCTTCTGAGGAGACTGAGGTCCTTTGGAGTGTGCAGGCCTCTTCTAAAGACATTCTATGACTCTGTGGTAGCCTCCGCTGTCCATTATGCTGTGGTCTGCTGGGGAGCGGGCAGCACAGACAGAGACAGGAAGAGACTGAACAAGCTGGTCAGGAGTGCCAGCTCTGTCTTAGGCTGCCTGCTGGACACTGTGGAGGAGGTGGGTGAGAGGAGCATGTTAGCCACCTGACATCCATTATGGACAACACCTCTCACCCCCTGCACCAGACTGTGGAAACGCTGAGCAGCTCCTTCAGTGGCTTCAGTGCCTTTGCTTGTGAGCTGCATAACAAGCAAATTCCCCCGCTGTGGGATCAATAGTGTTATCATACTGCCATGATCCAGGCTCTTTTCAACTGTATTTTACATATCAAGTTATGGCAGACAATTTTCTACAGCTCAATCAGGACAAACAAACTCTGGCACTAAACGCCTGTGAACAAGTGAAAAACCAAGGAGTCATCTTCTACTCATTTCTTAGTTTTGAGCCTCACATTAAAATTTAATTAAACCTGCTTTTTATCATCTGATAAACATTGCCAGAGTGCAACCATTTCTCTCTCAAGCCAATGCAGAGACATTGCTGCAAGCTCTTAACACCTGCAGAATTGATTACTAAGAAGAACATATCTCAGCTACAGCTGCTTCAAAATTCAGCAGCATGTGTACTGACAAAGACCAGACAGAGAGCACACATTGCACTGACTTCCTGTCTGCTTCAGAACTGATTTTAATATCGCTTTATTGGTTTATAAAGCGCTTAATGGTCTTGGTCCAAACTATTTATCAGATTTGCTTTTAACCTATTAACCCTCTAGAACCCTCTGGTCTTCTGCTAGTGGCCTTTTAATTAAACCTAAAGTCAGAACAAAAAGCAATGGAGAAGCCTCCTTTTATTACTATGGTCCGAGTCTCTGGAACAGCCTCCCTGAAGACCTGAGGGCAGCAGAGAACTCTGATAATTTTAGAAGCAAACTCATGACCTACCTCTTTAATTTGGCTTTTAATTGAAGTTTGTTTATTGTCTGTTTACCCACACATTTTCACGTCTTTTTTTTTCCTAATCATTTTTCAAACTTCACTTTTCTTTTAAATTATTCACTTCATTCTATTATCATTTTGATTGTTCCTGTTATTTATGTATTTTATATTATTTTGCTATTTTGATTATTTATCCTGCCTCCAGTGTTTTCTCATTGAAAAGCCTTGAGATTTATGATAGTGTTTCCTCAGTTCCTGTTTTTATTAAAACCTTTACTTAACTGTGGTTATTGATGGATTTTGGGTGTGTGTGTGTGGACTGGAGGGACTAACACTGTGTACAGCACTTTGTGCTACAATGTATTTGTATGAAAAGTGCTATAAAATAATGTCTGATTCACTGAACTGACTGAAATGAAGTGAAACTGAAGGAATAATTCTTAGTCTGAGAAAAAAAAAGTCACAATACGGAACAACTATTTCAAATCTCATTCATTCATTCATTGAAGATGAACGGATTCAAGTTCTGGATGAAGATCAACCAGGTTCAGTTGTGGATTAAAGATATAAGATCTACAACAGTAACAGACAGTGAACTGACCTCAGAGTCTCCAGTCTACAGTGTGGACTCTCCAGAAAACCACACAGCAGTTTCACTCCTGAATCCTGCAGCTTGTTGATGCTCAGGTCCAGGTGTCTCTGATGGGAGGGGTTGGACTTCAGAGCTGAGGCCAGAGAAGCACAGCTGATCTCTGACAAACTGCAGGAACTCAATCTGAATAAAGAATAAATCATGTGGATAAAAATTATTTCTAATCCAATCAGATATGTCAATTCAATTCAATTCAATTCAGTTTTATTTATATAGCACCTTCCACAATCAAAATTGTCTCAAAGCGCTTTACAGAGACCCAGATGTCCTAATCAATGAGCTTTCACTAACATGAGTAGAGGGACTTTGTCCTTCTCTTATTGTGGATAATCATAATGTCAGCCTTCTACACACATCATCCAAATGTCACCACAACATTCATACAACTATTCATGTCAACACAGATTCATAACATGCTGCTGACCTCAGTCAAGTCTGGAATTAGAAGATAAAGATCAAATCATACATGTTGGACTAAAAACTGACTTTGATTCACCACTGAAATGGATCAAAGTTCAAATGTTCAGTCCTGATCCAGGAAAAATGTCTTGCTTGGGCCTGGTCTCTATCCTGCAGATCAGCTCAGGAAATCCACAACTAAATACATATTCAACTGAACAATAACTATTTGATCCCAAATTACAGATGGATTTAATGGAAATCTTTGGAAAATGCTCAGCAGCAAAGTCATTTACATACAATTTAACACTACTACTGCTCATAATAATAATAATAATAATAATAATGCATTTTATTTGTTGGTGTCTTTCCAAACACCAATCGACACTTCACAATACAACAAGATTTGCAGTTAATGGACTGAAATGTCAAACCAACTGTGTGCTCCTTTAAGTCAATTCAACTCAATGAGAAAAGACCACAATTTACACACTTGTGTTAAAGAGTTTTTTCTTCAGCAAGTAATTTTCAATTGATTTGTACAAATATTAGTTCTTATATTATTAAAAGCCTCCTATGACTATAACTAAAGCAAGGTCAGTTACGTCGCCCGGTATGGCGCAGCCGGGGCCTCACCCTTGAGCCAGGCCTAGGGTTGAGGCACGCATGCGAGCGCCTGGTGGCCGGACCTCTCCCTACCTGGCCCGGCCGGGGGAGCCTGAAAGAACGACGTGGGGCCGTCCTCCCGTGGACCCACCACCTGCAGGAGAAATCGTGAGGGGCCGTGCAATGTGAATCGGGTGGTGGTCGAAGCCAGGGGCCTCGGCAACCCGATCTCGGGACACAGAAACTGGCTCTGGAGTTTTCCCCGGTGAATGAGAGGGTTGCCTCCCTGCGCCTTCGGGTTGGGGGGAGGTCTCTTACTGTTGTTTCAGCCTATGGGCCGAACAGCAGTGTAGAGTACCAGACCTTCATGGAGTCCCTGGGAGGGGTACTGGACTCTGCTCCGACTGGGGACTCTGTCACTCTACTGGGGGACTTCAATGCCCACGTGGGCATCGACAGTGACACCTGGAGGGGCGTGATTGGGAGGAACGGCCTCCCCGATCAGAACCCGAATGGTGTTCTGTTGTTGGACTTCTGTGCTAGTCGCAGTTTGTCCATAACGAACACCATGTTCAGACATAAGGGTGTCCATCAGTGCACATGGCACCAGGACACCCTAGGCCGAAGGTCAATGATTGACTTTGTGGTCGTGTCGTTTGACCTTCGGCCGTATGTCTTGGACACTCAGGAAAAGAGATCCAACTGATCACCACCTGGTGATCAGTTGGATCCGCTGGCGGGGGAGGAGGCCTGAGAGGCTCTGCAGGCCCAAATGTATTGTGAGGGTCTTTTGGGAACGTCTGGCTGAGCCCTCTGTCAGGGGGGTCTTCAACTCCCACCTCCAGGAGAGCTTCAACCAGATACCAAGGGAGGCTGGGGACATTGAGTCTGAATGGACCATGTTCTCCGCCTCCATTGTCGATGCAGCCGCCTGGAGCTGTGGTCGTAAGGTCTTCGGTGCCTGTCGTGGCGGTAATCCCCGCACCTGGTGGTGGACACCAGAGGTAAGGGATGCCGTCAAGCTGAAGAAGGAGTCCTATCGGGCCTGGTTGGCTTGCGGGCTCCCCGAGGCAGCTGACAGGTACCGACAGGCCAAGAGTGCTGCAGCTCGGGCCGCTGTAGAGGCAAAACCCGGATCTGGGAGAAGTTCGGTGAGGCCATGGAGGAGGACTATTGGTCGACCTCGAAGAGATTCTGGCAAACCGTCCGGCGCCTCAGGAGAGGGAAGCAGTGCTCTACCAACACTATTTATAGTGGAGGTGGAGAGCTGTTGACCTCGACTGGGGACATTATCGGACGGTAGAAGGAATACTTTGAAGATCTCCTCAATCCCACTGTTACGCTTTCCGTTAAGGAAACGGGCTGGGGGCTCGGGGGCGGACTCATCCATCACCCAAGCTGAAGTCACTAAGGTGGTCAAAAGCTCCTTGGTGGCAAGGCAGGTGGATGAGATTCGTCCCTCAAGTCTCTGGATGTTACAGGGCTGTCTTGGTTGACACGCCTGTGACATCAGCGTGGCAGACGGGGACAGTACCCATGGAGTGGCAGACAGGGGTGGTGGTCCTCTTTTTTTAAGAAGGGGGGCCGAAGGGTGTGCTCCAACTATAGGGGGATCACACTCCTCAGCCTCCCTGGGAAAGTCTATGCCAGGATACTGGAGAGGAGGATTCGGCCGATAGTCGAACCTTGGATCCAGGAGGAACAATGCGGTTTTCGTTGTGGTCATGGAACACTGGACCAGCTCTATACTCTCTATAGGGTGCTCGAGGGTTCATGGGAGTTCGCCCAACCAGTCCACATGTGTTTTGTGGATCTGGAGAAAGTGCTCGACCGTGTCCCCTGTGGCGTCCTGTGGAGGGTGCTCTGGGAGTATGAAGTCCGAGGCCCTCTGCTAAGGGCTGTCAGGTCTCTGTACGACCAGAGCAGGAGCTTGGTTTGCATTGCAGACAGTAAGTCAGACCAATTTCCAGTGCATATTGGACTCCGGCAGGGCTGCCCTTTGTCACTGGTTCTGTTCAGGACCAGTGGAGGGAGTCCAGTTTGGGGACCACAGGATTTCATTCCTGCTTTTTGCGGATGATGTTGTCCTGTTGGCTCCATCAAGCCAAGACCTTCACCGTTGTGGTGAAGAAGGAGCTGAGCCAAAAGGCAAAGCTCTCGATTTACCGGTCAGTCTACGTTCCTACTCTCACCTATGGACATGAGCTTTGGGTCATGACTGAAAGGACAAGATCTCGGATACAAGCGGCCGAAGTGAGTTTCCTCCATGACGTGGCTGGGCGCTCCCTTAGAGATAGCTTGGTCATCCGGGAGGGGCTTGGAGTACAGCCGCTGCTCCTCCACATCAAGAGGGGCCAGATGAGGTGGCTCGGGCATCCATCAAGGATGCCCCCTGGACGCCTCCCCAGGGAGGTATTCCGGGCATGTCCCACCGGGAGGAGGCCCCGGGGAAGAGCTAGGACGCGCTGGAAGGACTATGTCTCTCGGCTGGCCTGGGAACGCCTCGGGGTCCCCCAGAAGAGCTCAAGAAGTGTCCAGGCATCCCTGCTTAGACTGCTGCCCCATGAGCCGGCCCCAGATAAGCGGACGAAAAATGATGATAATGATGAGGATCTTCTGTATATTGTTGTATTAAAATGGACTTTGAACAACTCACACTGCACATTTTCTACACTTCATTTAGAAAACATTAGTCTGCTGACTGTGACAAATACCAGTGTGTGAGTTCTGAAGGTTTCATTGAAGTCAACTTACATTATTCATGACAACTGACTGAAATGAAGTGAAACTGAAGGAATAATTCTTAGTCCGAGATAAGAAAAAGTCACAATATGAAACAACAACTATTTCAAATCTCAGTCATTGATTCAAGTTCTGGATGAAGATAAACCAGGTTCAGTTGTGGATTAAAGATCTAAGATCTACAAGAGTAACAGACAGTGAACTGACCCCAGAGTCTCCAGTCTACAGTGTGGACTCTCCAGAGAACCACGCAGCAGTTTCACTCCTGAATCCTGCAGCTTGTTGTCATTCAGGTCCAGGTGTCTCAGATGGGAGGGGTTGGACTTCAGAGCTGAGGCCAGAGAAGCACAGCTGATCTCTGACAAACTGCAGGAACTCAATCTGAATAAAGAATAAATCATGTGGATAAAAATCATTTCTAATCCAATCAGATATGTCCTAATCAACAAGCTTTCACTAACATGAGTAGAGGGATCCTGTCCTTCTCTTATTGTGGATCATCATAATGTCAGCCTTCTACACACATCATCCAGATGTCACCACAACATGGATACAACTATTCATGTCAACACAGATTTATAACATGCTGCTGACCTCAGCCAAGACGGTAATTAGAAGATAAAGATCAAATCATACATGTTGGAACTGATTTTAATATCGCTTTATTGGTTTATAAAGCGCTTAATGGTCTTGGTCCAAACTATTTATCAGATTTGCTTTTAACCTAGGAGCCCTCTAGAACCCTCTGGTCTTCTGGTAGTGGCCTTTTAATTAAACTTAAAGTCAGAACAAAACCAATGGAGAAGCCTCCTTTTATTACTATGGTACATACATACAATTTAACATTACTACTACTACTAATAATAATAGTAATAATTATGCATTTTATTTGTTGGTGTCTTTCCAAACACCCAGCGACACTTTACAATACAACAAGGATTTGCAGTTAATGGACTGAAACATGTCAAACCAACAGTGTGGTCCTTTAAGACTTTGCTCCTTAACACATTTAACAAGTCAATTCAACTCAATGAGAAAAGACCACAATTTACACACTTGTGTTAAAGATCAAAACACAAACACACACACACACAGAAGAACTGACATTAGTCCTGACACTTCATTGAAATGAACTTCAAAGGAAAGAAGAGTTTTTCTTCAGCAAGTGTTTTTTACGGAGCCCTCTGGTGACATGGTCAAAAAAAATTTAATTGTGGCCACAAAGTAGCTATAATGTGCGCATAAAATACTAATTGCTCCCACGAATTAGGTATAAAGTGCGCATCTAAATACTAACTACTAACTGATACGATTAACATCATTCCTGGTAATGTAGAGGCATTAGAGGCACTAAAGCGACACGATGGACAGGGACGGTCTGATAGAATTTTATTTTAGGCTGGGAATGAGCTACAAAATTTCTGGCCATGAAATATGTACAATATGTGCATGAAATACTAACTAATACTATTAATATCATTCCTGGACAACTGGGTAAGCAATCGAGCGCACCGTCACGACGACAACCTGCCCGTGCAAGCAGATTATTGCAGGTTGTAGAAACGGTGCTTACCCTGTTGTCTAAGAATGATAGTAATAGTATTACTTAGTATTTTGTGCGCATATTATGCTTATTTCGTGGCCACAATTAGTTTTTCGTAAATGCACGTTATACCTATTTCATGGCCACAAATTAGTATTTCTTATGACGTTGTACCTAATTCGTGGCTACAAATTAGTATTTCGTGCACACGTTGTACCTACTTTGTGGCCACAATTTAATTTTTTTTTTTTTTTGACCATGTCACTAAAGGGGCTCCGTAGTTTTTCAATTGATTTGTACAAATATTAGTTCTGAGGATCTTCTATATATTATTGTGATAAAAATGGACTTTGAAGAACTCACACTGGACATTTTCTACACTTCATTTAGAAAACATTAGTCTGCTGACTGTGACAAATACCACTGTGTGACTATTTCAAATCTTATTCATTCATTCACTGAAGATGAATAGATTCAAGTTCTGGATGAAGATAAACCAGGTTCAGTTGTGGATTAAAGATATAAGATCTACAACAGTAAAAGACAGTGAACTGACCTCAGACTCTCCAGTCTACAGTGTGGACTCTCCAGAAAACCACACAGCAGCTTCACTCCTGGATCCTGCAGCTCGTTGTAGTTCAGGTTCAGGTGTCTCAGATGGGAGGGTTGGACTTCAGAGCTGAGGCCAGAGAAGCACAGCTGATCTCTGACAAATTGCAGCACCTCAATCTGAATAAAGAATAAATCATGTGGATAAAAACATTTCTAATCCAATCAGATATGTCCTAATCAATGAGTTTTCACTAACATGAGTAGAGGGACTTTGTCCTTCTCTTAGTGTGGATAATCATAATGTCAGCCTTCTACACAAATCATCCAAATGTCACCACAACATTGATACGACTATTCATGTCAACACAGATTCATAACATGCTGTTGACCTCAGTCAAGTCTGGAATCAGAAGATAAAGATCAAATCAGACATGTTGGACTAAAACTGACTTTGATTCACCACTGAAATGGATCAAACTTCAAATGTTCAGTCCTGATCCAGGAAAAATGTCTTGCTTGGTCCTGGTCTCTATCCTGCAGATCAGCTCAGGAAATCCACAACAAAACACATATTCAACTGAACAACAACTATTTGATCCCAAATTACAGATGGATTTAATTGAAAACTTTGGAAAATGCTCAGCAGCAAAGTCACATACATACAATTTAATTTCACTCAATTTTAATTTCTCAATTTCAGTCCCATAATACAATTTAATACTACTACTACTACTAATAATAATAATAATAATGCATTTTATTTGTTGGTGTCTTTCCAAACACCCAGTGACACTTTACAATACTACAAGATTTGCAGTTAATGGACTGAAATATGTCAAACCAACAGTGTGGTCCTTTAAGTCTTTTTCCCGCTATTTGATACATTTTTGAGAAACCTCGAAGATCCTAAGTTGAAAAATGTTTGAAAAATCCTTTTTTACTAATTCTAGACAAAACTAGATAAATCTAAAACTACATAAACCACTTTTCTCTTTAAAACCATTTTGAAGAAATGAAAGAGATCGTCTAAACACTCAAAACTAAAAAGAAAAAGTTCTATAAATATTAAGATTTGGCCTAATATTCCTCTTTAACACAGGTTCTAAAGGATGGGCACAGGGTCGTCTAAAATTTTTGAAAATTACGCTCCTTTATTTGAACCATTTTTTCACTTCCTGGTCTGATCAAGCTTTTTGGGAAATTAAACAAATTGTTATACACCCCTTCGACATGAGATTTACGCTTGTGATTTTCTGCTATGTTGTCCGCTACTACAGCATTTATTCTAACCTGAACCTTATTCGTCTAAAAGTGTGGATCCTCAGTGGACCAGTGTGTCATACACTTCTTAATCGTACAGATCTGGATTTTCAGTTTTTATCATCAAGCTGAAGTTGTCGTGTCTGATATGCGGGTGTGCTATCTTTAGATCTGATTAACATTGGTCTGGCTTGTTGATGACTGGTGGTATCATGTTATGAGGATATGCAGCCTTTGTTCTTCTTCTACTAGATCGTACGTAACAGATTCCTGATGTTATTCCAATGTTACAGGACTTTAATACTGTCTCATTGAAAACTTTATTACATTGAATCTGAAAATTAGAATTCACGTGAGTCTTGTAGGCATTGGCCTGCAGCATACTGTTCTCCAGTAGATCCAATAGTGATCGTGTTTCACTGACTCTGTTTCTGGGGATGATGGTAGTCATGATACTCTTCTGTTATAGTGTGGGTGTGTTCGAAGGTTGGCAGTTCTGGTCGCACGTTGCCAGCTTGTCTGGTGAATGAATCAACTTTTTGGACAAGCTCTCTTCAATCAATTACATGAGGACTCACTGTCTAGATGTACGTGCCTCAAATTTCTACAGCCATTAAAGGACATAATACACTGATAGGTAGCTCAGACGACGTCACTATCCATACAGACAACTAGCAGAACCTGGAAGTACACAAGTTGAACGACTTCGCAGTTAAAATGCAATGCACTTTCTTGTCATTAATACTGGAGTTGAGACTGCTCTTTGACGTATGTTATGATGCAGATGATCCTCCAATGATCATCATTCCCTCTAACAGTGACATCTGGTATTACTGAGCAGAAATCAGTCAGATCTCTAACAGTTGGTACGTCGCACTGATGTGGTTAAATCCATGTTGGAAGTGATAGTGTGTGTTACTTCAGTTTCAGTTCTACGGACTGTATCTTACTTATGAAGCAGAATAAGTGGAAGTAAACTTATCCTTTCCTCTGCATTATTCGAATTAATTGACTCACACATCAACTTAAATCTCTCAGTTTATCAAGTATCGTTATAGTTAGTCCTTTATTGTGTAATGACTGTTTGTTTTGCATGTACTTTGCTGATTTCAAGGGCGGGATCTAGATGGTGACCTCTCCATCACAACATCAAGCTGTTAGTCTTTTCTTTAATTCATGAATTATTAACTGCTGAGCTGTCATCTCAGCCTACCATGTCACACTGCTGTTAGCTGTCAGACGGTTTTGGTCACTATACGTGAGTTCAGGATCGTCTAAATTATTATCTGATACTGCTTAGGGATGATGTATTACCCTGAACCTGAATCAGTTTCCTGCCCTGTCATTTGCGAAAGTGCATCGATCACGTCATCACAATCACCGATCCCTATCGTCTGATTGAGGAGTACCTTCCATTTCCCCCTATTATTCTGTGCTCTTGTCGTTGTCTACATTTGCATTCCTGACTGTCACGCTACATCATGGACATCGGTCGTTAGAATACAT
This sequence comes from Toxotes chatareus, assembly GCA_016801885.1. Lineage (NCBI taxonomy): Eukaryota > Metazoa > Chordata > Actinopteri > Toxotidae > Toxotes > Toxotes chatareus. The sequence goes on from JAFBJY010001396.1 coordinate 162,452, forward strand.
GATAACTTGTCTGTCATGTTGTTGCTTTTACATGTTCACGCAATTATCAGCTGTAATGCAATTAGTGTAATCTTTTTTTACTTTTACTCCTTGAAGTCTCTAAATGCTAATATTTGGTATTGAATGTTTAGCTTTCGATATTTCTATCAATCAGAAAAGCTTCTCACAAAGGCAACTTCCACCTAAGACTAGTGTTTTTTCAATTGTGACTAGACATATAGAACAGCATAGACTTTTAATTATATTAGTGGCCAAGACTTAATGGCTCCTGTCCACTGCTGAGATCAATGAATGTAAGCCCGCTCAAATTACATGCGATACTCATCATAACTTTCCATCATTACTTGCCTTTCATATCCACAACTTGCCATTGCCATCTTTTGATTACTAATTTTTTTCCATACGCTTGAAATATGTCCTTGTTTGAGCTATTTAGCCACTGCTACCCGACTGTTGATATGACTGGTTATTCGGATGTTGTCAGTGATAATCTTTATGTACATGTGAATGCCAAATTTAGCCCAATTGCTCAATTATAAGCATGAACAATTTGCGCTATAATTCAACATTCATTTCTAGAAGACAGATTTAACAAGAAACAAATGCGATAATAAATCCTGTTTATTGTTCATGGAATTAAAGTTTGACATTGCATTGCTGAATCAGTTAAACTTTAATATCAAAGTAAACAGAATATTTAGTCAAATAATTTGGTCGACGAAATCTTGTCAAATAGTAGTTCATTCCACTCTTCTGCTGCATAACCAAATCTGCAACCTAAATAAGTTGGAAAAATACCATCCCAAACTATCATAAGGGACCAACATTTTGAAGTTCATGTAAACTTTTCTTGCCAGTAACCACTGACATCAAAAAAGAACACTTTCATCGTATAACCATGCTACCACTAGTTCTTTCTGCTGCGTATTCATGTCTACTATATGAACCTTCAGAATACTCTTCTCAACTCACGTTCATGTTCCGTTAACTCTTGTTTCTTCTTTCAGCTCGATGCACTCTACATTATTTCATACCTTTGTTCTCTCCTAATGTATTTTTAGATCGGCTTATGAATATCTTGTAGTGGATCTGCTTTTGTCTTCAGAGCTGAGGCCAGAGAAGCACAGCTGATCTCTGACAAACTGCAGGAACTCAATCTGAATAAAGAATAAATCATGTGGATAAAAATCATTTCTAATCCAATCAGATATGTCAATTCAATTCAATTCAGTTTTATTTATATAGCACCTTCCACAATCAAAATTGTCTCAAAGCGCTTTACAGAGACCCAGATGTCCTAATCAATGAGCTTTCACTAACATGAGTAGAGGGACTTTGTCCTTCTCTTATTGTGGATAATCATAATGTCAGCCTTCTACACACATCATCCAAATGTCACCACAACATTCATACAACTATTCATGTCAACACAGATTCATAACATGCTGCTGACCTCAGTCAAGTCTGGAATTAGAAGATAAAGATCAAATCATACATGTTGGACTAAAAACTGACTTTGATTCACCACTGAAATGGATCAAAGTTCAAATGTTCAGTCCTGATCCAGGAAAATGTCTTGCTTGGGCCTGGTCTCTATCCTGCAGATCAGCTCAGGAAATCCACAACTAAATACATATTCAACTGAACAATAACTATTTGATCCCAAATTACAGATGGATTTAATGGAAATCTTTGGAAAATGCTCAGCAGCAAAGTCATTTACATACAATTTAACACTACTACTGCTCATAATAATAATAATAATAATAATAATGCATTTTATTTGTTGGTGTCTTTCCAAACACCAATCGACACTTCACAATACAACAAGATTTGCAGTTAATGGACTGAAATGTCAAACCAACTGTGTGCTCCTTTAAGTCAATTCAACTCAATGAGAAAAGACCACAATTTACACACTTGTGTTAAAGAGTTTTTTCTTCAGCAAGTAATTTTCAATTGATTTGTACAAATATTAGTTCTTATATTATTAAAAGCCTCCTATGACTATAACTAAAGCAAGGTCAATTCGTGCGCCCGGTATGGGCGCCAGCCGGGCCTCACCCTTGAGCCAGGCCTAGGGTTGAGGCACGCATGCAGCGCCTGGTGGCCGGACCTCTCCCTACCTGGCCCGGCCGGGGGAGCCTGAAAGAACGACGTGGGGCCGTCCTCCCGTGGACCCACCACCTGCAGGAGAAATCGTAGGGGGCCGGTGCAATGTGAATCGGGTGGTGGTCGAAGCCAGGGGCCTCGGCAACCCGATCTCGGGACACAGAAACTGGCTCTGGAGTTTTCCCGGTGAATGAGAGGTTGCCTCCCTGCGCCTTCGGGTTGGGGGGAGGTCTCTTACTGTTGTTTCAGCCTATGGGCCGAACAGCAGTGTAGAGTACCAGACCTTCATGGAGTCCCTGGGAGGGGTACTGGACTCTGCTCCGACTGGGGACTCTGTCACTCTACTGGGGACTTCAATGCCCACGTGGGCATCGACAGTGACACCTGGAGGCGCGATTGGGAGGAACGGCCTCCCGATCAGAACCGAATGGTGTTCTGTTGTTGGACTTCTGTGCTAGTCGCAGTTTGTCCATAACGAACACCATGTTCAGACATAAGGGTGTCCATCAGTGCACATGGCACCAGGACACCCTAGGCCGAAGGTCAATGATTGACTTTGTGGTCGTGTCGTTTGACCTTCGGCCGTATGTCTTGGACACTCAGGAAAAGAGATCCAACTGATCACCACCTGGTGATCAGTTGGATCCGCTGGCGGGGGAGGAGGCCTGAGAGGCTCTGCAGGCCCAAATGTATTGTGAGGGTCTTTTGGGAACGTCTGGCTGAGCCCTCTGTCAGGGGGGTCTTCAACTCCCACCTCCAGGAGAGCTTCAACCAGATACCAAGGGAGGCTGGGGACATTGAGTCTGAATGGACCATGTTCTCCGCCTCCATTGTCGATGCAGCCGTCTGGAGCTGTGGTCGTAAGGTCTTCGGTGCCTGTCGTGGCGGTAATCCCCGCACCTGGTGGTGGACACCAGAGGTAAGGGATGCCGTCAAGCTGAAGAAGGAGTCCTATCGGGCCTGGTTGGCTTGCGGGGCTCCCGAGGCAGCTGACAGGTACCGACAGGCCAAGAGTGCTGCAGCTCGGGCCGTTGTAGAGGCAAAAACCCGGATCTGGGAGAAGTTCGGTGAGGCCATGGAGGAGGACTATTGGTCGACCTCGAAGAGATTCTGGCAAACCGTCCGGCGCCTCAGGAGAGGAAGCAGTGCTCTACCAACACTATTTATAGTGGAGGTGGAGAGCTGTTGACCTCGACTGGGGACATTATCGGACGGTAGAAGGAATACTTTGAAGATCTCCTCAATCCCACTGTTACGCTTTCCGTTAAGGAAAGCGGGCTGGGGGCTCGGGGGCGGACTCATCCATCACCCAAGCTGAAGTCACTAAGGTGGTCAAAAAGCTCCTTGGTGGCAAGGCAGGTGGATGAGATTCGTCCCTCAAGTCTCTGGATGTTACAGGGCTGTCTTGGTTGACACCTCTGTGACATCGCAGCGTGGCAGACGGGGACAGTACCCATGGAGTGGCAGACAGGGGTGGTGGTCCCTCTTTTTTAGAAGCGAAGGGTGTGCTCCAACTATAGGGGATCACACCCTCAGCCTCCCTGGGAAAGTCTATGCCAGGATACTGGAGAGGAGGATTCGGCCGATGGTCAACCTTGGATCCAGGAGGAACAATGCGGTTTTCGTTGTGGTCATGGAACACTGGACCAGCTCTATACTCTCTATAGGGTGCTCGAGGGTTCATGGGAGTTCGCCCAACCAGTCCACATGTGTTTTGTGGATCTGGAGAAAGTGCTCGACCGTGTCCCCTGTGGCGTCCTGTGGAGGGTGCTCTGGGAGTATGAAGTCCGGGGCCCTCTGCTAAGGGCTGTCAGGTCTCTGTACGACCAGAGCAGGAGCTTGGTTTGCATTGCAGACAGTAAGTCAGACCAATTTCCAGTGCATATTGGACTCCGGCAGGGCTGCCCTTTGTCACTGGTTCTGTTCAGGACCAGTGCAGGGAGTCCAGTTTGGGGACCACAGGATTTCATTCCTGCTTTTTGCAGATGATGTTGTCCTGTTGGCTCCATCAAGCCAAGACCTTCACCGTTGTGGTGAAGAAGGAGCTGAGCCAAAGGCAAAGCTCTCGATTTACCGGTCAGTCTACGTTCCTACTCTCACCTATGGACATGAGCTTTGGGTCATGACTGAAAGGACAAGATCTCGGATACAAGCGGCCGAAGTGAGTTTCCTCCGCACGGTGGCTGGGCGCTCCCTTAGAGATAGCTTGGTCATCCGGGAGGGGCTTGGAGTACAGCCACTGCTCCTCCACATCAAGAGGGGCCAGATGAGGTGGCTCGGGCATCCATCAAGGATGCCCCCTGGACGCCTCCCCAGGGAGGTATTCCGGCATGTCCCACCGGGAGGAGGCCCCGGGAAGAGCTAGGGGCGCTGGAAGGACTATGTCTCTCGGCTGGCCTGGGAACGCCTCGGGTCCCCCAGAAGAGCTCAAGAAGTGTCCAGGCATCCCTGCTTAGACTGCTGCCCCCGCGAGCCGGCCCCAGATAAGCGGACGAAAATGATGATAATGATGAGGATCTTCTGTATATTGTTGTATTAAAAATGGACTTTGAACAACTCACACTGCACATTTTCTACACTTCATTTAGAAAACATTAGTCTGCTGACTGTGACAAATACCAGTGTGTGAGTTCTGAAGGTTTCATTGAAGTCAACTTACATTATTCATGACAACTGACTGAAATGAAGTGAAACTGAAGGAATAATTCTTAGTCCGAGATAAGAAAAAGTCACAATATGAAACAACAACTATTTCAAATCTCAGTCATTGATTCAAGTTCTGGATGAAGATAAACCAGGTTCAGTTGTGGATTAAAGATCTAAGATCTACAAGAGTTCAGACAGTGAACTGACCCCAGAGTCTCCAGTCTACAGTGTGGACTCTCCAGAGAACCACGCAGCAGTTTCACTCCTGAATCCTGCAGCTTGTTGTCATTCAGGTCCAGGTGTCTCAGATGGGAGGGGTTGGACTTCAGAGCTGAGGCCAGAGAAGCACAGCTGATCTCTGACAAACTGCAGGAACTCAATCTGAATAAAGAATAAATCATGTGGATAAAAATCATTTCTAATCCAATCAGATATGTCCTAATCAACAAGCTTTCACTAACATGAGTAGAGGGATCCTGTCCTTCTCTTATTGTGGATCATCATAATGTCAGCCTTCCACACACATCATCCAGATGTCACCACAACATGGATACAACTATTCATGTCAACACAGATTTATAACATGCTGCTGACCTCAGCCAAGACGGTAATTAGAAGATAAAGATCAAATCATACATGTTGGAACTGATTTTAATATCGCTTTTATTGGTTTATAAAGCGCTTAATGGTCTTGGTCCAAACTATTTATCAGATTTGCTTTTAACCTAGGAGCCCTCTAGAACCCTCTGGTCTTCTGGTAGTGGCCTTTTAATTAAACTTAAAGTCAGAACAAAAACCAATGGAGAAGCCTCCTTTTATTACTATGGTACATACATACAATTTAACATTACTACTACTACTACTAATAATAGTAATAATTATGCATTTTATTTGTTGGTGTCTTTCCAAACACCCAGCGACACTTTACAATACAACAAGGATTTGCAGTTAATGGACTGAAACATGTCAAACCAACAGTGTGGTCCTTTAAGACTTTGCTCCTTAACACATTTAACAAGTCAATTCAACTCAATGAGAAAAGACCACAATTTACACACTTGTGTTAAAGATCAAAACACAAACACACACACACACAGAAGAACTGACATTAGTCCTGACACTTCATTGAAATGAACTTCAAAGGAAAGAAGAGTTTTTTCTTCAGCAAGTGTTTTTTACGGAGCCCCTCTGGTGACATGGTCAAAAAAAAATTTAATTGTGGCCACAAAGTAGCTATAATGTGCGCTTCAAAATACTAATTGCTCCCACGAATTAGGTATAAAATGCTTTAAATACTAACTGATACGATTAACATCATTCCTGAATGCGTAGAGGCATTAGAGGCACTAAAGCGACCACGATGGACAGGGACGGTCTGATAGAATTTTATTTTAGGCTGGGAATGAGCTACAAAATTTCTGGCCATGAAATATGTACAATATGTGCATGAAATACTAACTAATACTATTAATATCATTCCTGGACAACTGGGTAACACCGTCACGACAACCTGCCCCGTGCGCAGATTATTGCAGGTTGTAGAAACGGTGCTTACCCTGTTGTCTAAGAATGATAGTAATAGTATTACTTAGTATTTTGTGCGCATATTATGCTTATTTCGTGGCCACAAATTAGTTTTTCGTGCGCACGTTATACCTATTTCATGGCCACAAATTAGTATTTCTTGCGCACGCTGTACCTAATTCGTGGCTACAAATTAGTATTTCGTGCGCACGTTGTACCTACTTTGTGGCCACAATTTAATTTTTTTTTGACCATGTCACTAAAGGGGCTCCGTAGTTTTTCAATTGATTTGTACAAATATTAGTTCTGAGGATCTTCTATATATTATTGTGATAAAAATGGACTTTGAAGAACTCACACTGGACATTTTCTACACTTCATTTAGAAAACATTAGTCTGCTGACTGTGACAAATACCACTGTGTGACTATTTCAAATCTTATTCATTCATTCACTGAAGATGAATAGATTCAAGTTCTGGATGAAGATAAACCAGGTTCAGTTGTGGATTAAAGATATAAGATCTACAACAGTAAAAGACAGTGAACTGACCTCAGACTCTCCAGTCTACAGTGTGGACTCTCCAGAAAACCACACAGCAGCTTCACTCCTGGATCCTGCAGCTCGTTGTAGTTCAGGTTCAGGTGTCTCAGATGGGAGGGGTTGGACTTCAGAGCTGAGGCCAGAGAAGCACAGCTGATCTCTGACAAATTGCAGCACCTCAATCTGAATAAAGAATAAATCATGTGGATAAAAAAACATTTCTAATCCAATCAGATATGTCCTAATCAATGAGTTTTCACTAACATGAGTAGAGGGACTTTGTCCTTCTCTTAGTGTGGATAATCATAATGTCAGCCTTCTACACAAATCATCCAAATGTCACCACAACATTGATACGACTATTCATGTCAACACAGATTCATAACATGCTGTTGACCTCAGTCAAGTCTGGAATCAGAAGATAAAGATCAAATCAGACATGTTGGACTAAAAACTGACTTTGATTCACCACTGAAATGGATCAAACTTCAAATGTTCAGTCCTGATCCAGGAAAAATGTCTTGCTTGGTCCTGGTCTCTATCCTGCAGATCAGCTCAGGAAATCCACAACAAAACACATATTCAACTGAACAACAACTATTTGATCCCAAATTACAGATGGATTTAATTGAAAACTTTGGAAAATGCTCAGCAGCAAAGTCACATACATACAATTTAATTTCACTCAATTTTAATTTCTCAATTTCAGTCCCATAATACAATTTAATACTACTACTACTACTAATAATAATAATAATAATAATAATAATGCATTTTATTTGTTGGTGTCTTTCCAAACACCCAGTGACACTTTACAATACTACAAGATTTGCAGTTAATGGACTGAAATATGTCAAACCAACAGTGTGGTCCTTTAAGTCTTTGCTCCTTAACACATTTAACAAACCAATTCGACTCAATGAAAAAACACCATAGTTTACAACTTCTGTTAAAGATCAAAACACACACACACACAAACACACTGAAGAACTGACATTAGTCCTGACACTTCATTGAAATGAACTTCAAAGGAAAGAAGAGTTTTTTCTTCAGCAAGTGTTTTTCAATTGATTTGTACAAATATTAGTTCTGAGGATCTTCTGTATATTGTGATAAAAATGGACTTTGAAGAACTCACACTGGACATTTTCTACACTTCATTTAGAAAACAGTCTGCTGACTGTGACAAATACCAGTGTGTGAGTTCTGAAGGTTTCATTGAAGTCAACAGACATTATTCATGATAACTGACTGAAATGAAGTGAAACTGAAGGAATAATTCTTAGTCTGAGATAAGAAAAAGTCACAATATGAAACAACAACTATTTCAAATCTCATTCATTCATTCATTCATTCATTCTAGATGAATGGATTCAACTTCTGGATGAAGATCAACCAGGTTCAGCTGTGGATTAAAGATCTAAGATCTACAACAGTAACAGACAGTGAACTGACCTCAGAGTCTCCAGTCTACAGTGTGGACTCTCCAGAAAACCACACAGCAGCTTCACTCCTGAATCCTGCAGTTCGTTGCAGCTCAGGTCCAGGTGTCTCAGATGGGAGGGGTTGGACTTCAGAGCTGAAGCCAGAGAAGCACAGCTGATCTCTGACAACCTGCAGGAACTCAATCTGAATAAAGAATAAATCATGTAGATAAAAATAATTTCTAATCCAATCAGATATGTCCTAATCAATGAGCTTTCACTAACATGAGTAGAGGGACTTTGTCCTTCTATTATTGTGGATCATCATAATGTCAGCCTTCTACACATCATCCAAATGTCACCACAACACTGATACAACTATTCATGTCAACATAGACTCATAACATGCTGCTGACCTCAGTAAAGTCTGGAATTAGAAGATAAAGATCAAATCATACATGTTGGACTAAAATTCTCTTCATCATTGAAGGTTTTACATGATCTTCTTTTTCCTGAACTTTGTGTAATTAAACAACATTAAAGGACAAATTCACATTTTCTTGACATTTCTTTACTCTTGACTGAACCAACAGTCAGATGTCACACGTTGACTTAAAGAGTCTTTGGTGGTACACTGTAAGAAATGACTTCATGAGTTCAGTTGTAGCTGAATGAAGCTTCAGCAGTCTGACTCAGACAAATGTGTAGAAGAATACTGAATTCTAACATTCTGCTGTGATATATTCAGACCTCTGTTCTTGGCTGAAGGTGTGTGTTTCCTGATTCTACTCTCCTCTACACCAGGAGAGAAAACACCTGGTTCTGACTTATGTTTCGAGCATAAAGGCAGAACCTCCAGACTCATCCACAGCTTCCATCCACAAGCTGTTAGAGTAGTGAACAGCTGAATCACAGACATATCCACCATTACTAACTAAAAGTCAGCTTAAATGGGTGTTTTACCCAGCACTGGCAACTTTAATTCTCAGCACTGGTACTTTAATGACAGTCTGCTGTTATGGACATTTACTGACAATCTTGCACAATGGGCATCTTGCAGTATGTTAGGGAGGTATGTAAGGGAGTGGGGCGTAGGGAGTGGAGGGTCAGGGGAGGGGCTGTTTGCACGGATTGAGTGTGTGTTTTTCTATAGTATTTACTTAGTATTTATTATTACGACTTTTAATTCTTTTTTTAACTTCACTCTCCTGAACCCAGGAAACACTGTCTCATTTTGTCTGCATTGCAGTTGTATGTACAGCAAAGTGACAATGACGTCTGATTTGATTTGATTTAACACAAAAGTGAGTATGGAAAGACTTTAAAGGAGCAGTGTGGAGGATTTAGGGGATCTATTGGCAGAAATGAAAGATGATATTCATAATTATGCTTTCAGTAGAGTTTAATCACCTGAATTGACATGTGAATTTGATTTATCAGGTTTGTAACAGTTACTGATAAATAAACAGAAAAACTTAACAGCAATAATCATAACTGAAAAATCTATGTTTGACAAACACAACATTTAAAACATCTCCAGAAAAACACACAGCTGACCTAAAGATTATAAAACTATTATGAGTATAATGAGAATAATTTCATACTGTGTATATTTGAAAACTAAACTACTAATCTACAATGACTGCTAATGTTAAAGATCATGTCTGGACTTACACAGCCTTCTTGCAGTTCCCCACAGCTGGGATCAGTCTCCGTCGTCCCTCCTCTGATGTGTTGTACTTGTTCAGGTCCAACTCATCCAGAACCTCCTCTGACATCTGCAGAACATAGGCCAGAGCTGAACAGTGGATCTCAGAGAGTCTCTTCTCTGATCTGTTCTCTGACTTCAGGAACTCTTGGATCTCCTGATGTACTGAGCGGTCGTTCATCTCCATCAGACAGTGGAAGATGTTGATGCTTCTGTCAGGAGAGATATCATCTGTGTTCATCTTCTTCAGTTTGTAGATGGCTCTCTGGATGATTTCTGGTCTGTTCTCTGTCTGACCCAGAAGGCCTCCTAAGAGTCTCTGGTTGGACTCCAGAGACAGGCCATGAAGGAAGCGAACAAACAGGTCCAGGTGGCCATTTTTACTTTGGAGGGATTTCTCCATGGAATCCCTCAGGAGGACATCGAGTGATGGGTAGCTGCTATTGTTGTTTTCAAAATGCTTTGAAGGGTCTGAGTCCCAGTGTTCATAGTTTTTTTCCAGGAAAGTCCTCAGCTCTCTTGTCTCCCTCTCTGTGTAACAGTGGAACATGTAGACTGCAGCCAGAAACTCCTGAATGCTCAGATGAACAAAGCAGTAGATTGTTTTCTGGAAGATCACACTCTCTCTTTTAAAGATCTCTGTACAAACTCCTGAGTAAACCAAGGCCTCTGTGACATCAAGACCACACTGCTCCAGGTCTTCTTGGTAGAACATGATGTTTCCTTTCTCCAGATGTTCAAACGCCAGCCTCCCCAGCTTCAGAAGAACTTCCCTGTCAGATTTCGTCAGCTCCTGTGAACTCGTCTCATGACCCTCATACTTGTGCTTCTTCTTCTTTGTCTGAACCAGCAGGAAGTGTGAGTACAGGTCAGTCAGGGTCTTGGGCAGCTCTCCTCTCTGCTCTGTGGTCAACATGTGCTCCAGAACTGTAGCAGAGATCCAGCAGAAGACTGGGATCTGACACATGATGTGGAGGCTCCTGGATGTCTTGATGTGTGAGATGATTCTTCTGGACAGCTCTTCATCACTGGATCTCCTCCTGAAGTACTCCTCCTTCTGGGTGTCAGTGAAGCCTCGTACTTCTGTTACCCTGTCAATACATGCAGGAGGGATCTGATTGGCTGCTGCAGGTCGGGAGGTTATCCAGACCAGAGCAGAGGAAAGCAGATTCCCCTGGATGAGGTTTGTCAGCAGAACGTTGACAGATGACTTCTGTGAGACATCAGACATGACGTCCCTGTTGCTGAAATCCAGTGAAAGTCTGCTTTCATCCAGGCCGTCAAAGATGAACAACACTTTACAGACAGCGAGCTTCTCTGCTGTGACCTTCTTTAATGTTGGATGGAAAACGTGGAGCAGCATGAGAAGACTGTACTGCTCATCTTTGATCAGGTTCAGCTCCCTGAATGAAAGCAGAACCAGCAGACTGACGTCTTGGTTTTCAGAGCCCTCTGCCCAGTCCAGAATGAACTTCTGCACTGAGAAGGTTTTTCCAACACCAGCGACACCGTTCGTCAGAACGACTCTGATGCATCTCTGTTGGTCAGGTAAGGCTTTAAAGATGTCGTGGCACTTGATTGGAGTGTCATGGAGGGTCTCCATCTTGGAAGCTGTCTCCAGCTGCCTCACCTCATGTTGGGTATTAACCTCTTCACTCTGTCCCTCTGTGATGTAGAGCTCAGTATAGATCCTGTTGAAGAAGGTTTCACTTCCTGTTCCATCAGTTTCTTCAGTCACACGTTCACATCTCCTCCTCAGACTGATCTTATGATCATCTAAAACCTCCTGCAGACCACTATCTGCTGAAAATCTGCTGACAGAGAAGAAATAATGTCAGACTAGAAAGAAAGAGAATCTGCTCATTTCTTTCATCAGCTGCATAAAAACTAAAGACAAGCAAAGAAAAGCTTTTTCATTTTGTGGTATTTCTAATCATCTTAAATGCCAAAGCTGTATGATAAAACAAATGACTCTGTATCAAACCACAGCTCCTGTTTTCAGAGATGATGACATGAGCAGACAGATGTACAGTCTTACTTTGTACAGTGCTGCTCTGACTGACTGTCTGCAGTCCAGCTCTTGTTCTGGATCTTTCTCTCAGATTTTATATCTTACACATTTTTCAACAAATATTTGAACTTACTGAGATACTCTTGGATGTTTTGGGTGGATTACTGTGAGATTGTTGGGATTCTTTCAGGCTCTGATAATGTATTTTATCTTGATGATGTATTGAATCCTATCAGCTCGTTGTCATGTTGGCCATTTAACTCATGAAGACCCTGTAGGGTCAAAGCCTTTCCTTTTTCAGTCTGATCAAACTTTTTTGGGAGCTACAGTCCAGTGTGAGGACATTCTGTTCCTTTCCAACAGTCATTAAATCCCACAAATCTGACAACAATGATTTTAGCAGCACAACCTGTGCTGAGACTAAATGTTCTGTTGATTGTTGTGAACAAATATCCAGATTTGGTTCACAATGTCTAGAAGCTGTTAAAGGCTCAGACATGTAAATCATTAAAGTGGAACGTCCAACATGGAGACACTGTGTTTCTTCTTTGTCCTTCTTTTCATTGACAGGTCTACAGACTCTGGAAGTGGCAATCAGGCTCATGTTCATACACCAACTCTCACAATGAGACTGATAAAACAGTAACATGAGAAAGCTCTGCTTTATAAATCTGCTGAAAAGAGTGTGTGTGCATATTTCTGTCTTTGTGTGGACACAGAGTTTTATGGATCTGGCCCCTGGTGTCTCCCTGTTTCCTTCAAATATGTCTGAGAACTGAACCATCCTCAGGTCAGTTTACACTAGAAACACTCTCTTACTTTGTGTCTGAGGGTCCAGGTTCATTACTCAAGTCTGGAGGATTAAACTGTTTGGACCTGTCCTCTTCACAGACAGACAGCTGGATCCTGGAGACTCTGCTCTCAGTCTGTGGTCCTGGCCTCTGAAAACACAAACACATTTTTATTCATATCACATCAATCACTGATAAATTGTCTGAGGACAAAGTCATTCTGGGAACTCTCAGCTGACGTCCTGCAGCAACGTCACCATGTAGCACTGAACACTATACTGAAGGATTAAGGCAGCACACCAGCATCCATAAACAACACTGTTGTGTCAGTTAATCATAAAATATGTGCAGTTTCCACATGTTGATGAACTGACTCACATTAGCTTTAAAGAACCGTAGTGGGGACTATTTTGATCTGTGGATTTATCTACATTTGGTGCTGTGTGTGTGTGCATGTGTGTGTGTGTGTGTATGTGTATGTGTGTGTGTGTGTGTGTGTGTGTGTGTGTGTGTGCGTGTGTGTGTGTGTGATGGAGATGAAGGAACATGTCACCCAGTGTAACAGTGTGATTCACTGATGTGTTTTAATATTTTCTGGCTCAGAGGAATCAGATCTATCAGGCTGTGATACACATTCTGTGTAGGTTTGACTCTGCACATGGGATTTATTGGTAATAAGAACAATATGGAAAATCAGTGAAAGTAAAAGTGTTCTTTAGTCAGATCATTTCAAAAGAAACGAGTAGCCAGTCAGTATTAATACACTGATGAGCCAGAAGAACCAGGAAGAACTGATTTTCTGTCGACACTCACGGCAGCTGTTACAGGCAGAGACGACAACTGCAGGACCTCAACACACTAAACACTGTTATAGTTAAAAAGTTTGGAGGTTCACAGGTTTGTAGCAGTTCTCTTACTTTGTGTCTGAGGGTCCAGGTTTAATACTGAAGAATGGAGGATCTAACTGTTTGGACGAGTCACTCTTCATAGACAAACAGCTGGATCCTGGAGACTCTGCTCTGTCCTCTTCCTCCACACAAACACTCATCTTCTGGACTTCAGTCAGTATGAGAGAGAGAAAACATTAAAACAGACTGTGAGCTCAGACACACAAAGAATCAGGACACACAAGTCTGATCAAGAGTCACATGTAAGACTGAGAGAACAGGAAGTAACACACACACATACACAGAGACTAACAGAGTCCACAGTAAAATAAAGACAGGCAGCTCTCCACCTGGTCAGTTTATTTTAACTCTGAGTCTGAAAACTGACTCAGAGACTTTGACAGTAAAATAATAATAATGTTGTATTAACACTCACCCTGCCTCAGCCTTCAGTTTTCCTCCTCCTGCTGTGTTTAGTTCAAATGGCATCTGAACTAACTGACTGAACACTTTCAGTTTCAGCCGTTCCTCCCCTCTCCATTTACAGGAAGTCTCACAGTCTGTGTGTGTGTTTTTGTGTGTTTTTTTTTTTTTTTTTTTTTGTGTGTGTGTGTGTGTGTGTGTGTGTGTGTGTTTGTTTACAAGTTTAGAACTTGCTTCTGGACCTGGATCTGTCTGTGGGACAGGTAATCAGTGGATTAAGGTGAACAACCTTTCATCTCAGCCTCTGACCCTCAGCACATTATGGTTGTTAGTTTTTGTTTAGAAGTGTCAAGCTGAGATCACCATTACTGTTATTCATTGTTAAGGGTTAGTTCAGGGTTCCCTCCTCCTTCCTTTTGTGTCCTGTGTATCCCCTGCCTTGTGTGGGTTGTTTGTCCTCGTTTGTCTGTTTGGTCTGGTGTGTGTATGTGTGTGTGGCTCTCTCTGCTAGGATGGAGTGTGGGGATGTCCGTTCCCTAATTGACACAGCTGTCCTGAGTCAAGCATCAGCCTTCCACCTCCGACTGGTGATTTAAACCAGCTCTGCAGTCCTGTCGTCGCCAGTTCGTCAGACCACGTCCCTGGTAGACACGTTGGCTCAGAAAAGTTTTGTACTAGTTATTTACCGTGTTTTGATTCCAGCCGTCATCCCTATTCTCATCTTGTCCTCGTCTCGTTCTGTAGGATCACCTGTCCATTCTGCACCGCCTGAAATATCATCCCGGACTCCTGCCTCCTTCCCACGCTCCATCGACCATTCCATCCATATCATTCCACTCACGGACTTCGCCTTGCCTCAGCTGAGAGCAGCCACACTTCCCTCACCACGCCGTAATTCCAATAAAGACTGTACACAGCACCTTCTTGTCTCTGAGTCTGCATTTGGGTCTTGCCTGTTACTTGGCCGCTTCCCGCGCCACCAAGAACATTCATGACTTGGTCGATGTGGAATGAAAATTAATGTTCATGTCAGTGTGAATCTGCCTAATATTCACTTTAACCACATTAATCACAGTCAAATCACAAAGTGTAATAATTATTGTGTTAACTTAACTGTGAAATATAAAACATCTGCTGAGTTTGAAAGACAAAGAGTCATAAAACACAGAAATGGCAAATTCAAATAATGTAGGAAGTTCTCGTTTTTTTTTTTTTTTTTAATTTTTTTAAATTATTTTGAACATGAACAGACAGCATCAGTCTAAATTCCAACATTGTATCGTGTTTCACACCCATCTCCACCAAAAAGAACTAGCTATCTAAATTACACAAAGTGAAATGAAATAGAAAGAAAAGAAAAGAAAGAAGAGAGCCTGAAATAAAAGTTCATGTGCCAAAACTCATAAGGCGAGGTCACGGTCACATCTTTGATGTGTTTCCTACATTACCCACAAAAAAAAGAGGAATACCCATATCCCCATGATAGTTCTCACTATCATCGCTGATTCTGACCAACATTTTTTCATATGACACAATTTCCAACAATTTCTGTCCAGTTTTTAAAGTCTGGTGAACATGTGTCTTTCCATGCGCTGAGGATAATTCCAGCAGCTGTAATCAACCCCACTTTTAGTACCCCAAAATCATGTTTTGATATTGTGGGCTGTACTGACCGGTCTCCTAGCAAGCATAATCTTGGTGACATGGGGATTGTCAAGCCCAGCCATTTACCTATACAATCTAGTACTTTTTCCCAGAAGGGATGTACTTTCTTATACTCCCACATAGCATGGATAAATGTTCTCGTGTCTGACTGGCATTTCCAGCATAGGTTGTTGGGCATGATGGCCATCCTGTGAAGTTTAGATGTGATAAGATAAAACCTATGAATTAATTTATATTGAGTAAATTTCCCCCTGGCCTCTTTCATGTATTTGTCAGAATCATAAAGTATTCTGTTCCAATTCTCCTTGCTGATATCACATCCCAAATCTTTCTGCCAGATTATCACAAACATCCTTTTAAAGAGTTAAATTTTTTATAAAATATAGCTGCCTTGTGCAAAGAAACTAAAGTGTAGGTGCAGAGGGTACCGACATTGCAGTGTGTTGTGTGGTCACAGGTGTGGCCATCACAGCCTTCCTGAACCTGCTGACAAAACACAAACCCACAGAACATAATGCAGAGCAGCGTGAAACAACGCTGCTAAGCAACCATCCCATCCCATTCTAAATAACCTAAACAAACCCAGTTAACTAGCTTTACTTGGTCCATGAGGCGCGTTGACTATCACTTGATGACAGCACAACCCATCCAACCCCAACTGACCCATCATCATCGTTACCTTGCAGTACCGAGTCCACGTACACTTCTTAGTTCTTTCGTACCGATACCCACAATCCTCTAATTTGTATTTTGCAGAAATTTCTCTGCTTCCATACCATCCTTAAATGATTTCCTGATAAATCAGCCTCAATCAATCTCCCGCAGACGCTTCCTTGCCGAGTTAAATGCTTGCCTTTTTCCCGTTAGCTCTCTTGTCATGTCTTAAAAGAAGGACAGCTTGTCTTCCTCCCAGTTAATCCCTTGCTGGGGCGAGGGATCGGTGGGCACGTTCAATTTCAGATTCACTTCCATTGAGCCCCAGACCCTCGCCAAGAATTCTCTCTACATACTGTGTCATTTTCCCGGTTCCTCTTTTTGCCTTCTTTCAGCCCGACCAGTCTGACATTATTCCTCCTGCTTCGGTTTTCAAGGTCTTCCAAATGGGGTCACAATGAAGTTCTCGGCTTTAATGGAAATGTTGGATGATGGAAATGGATTTTAGCTCAAACTCTGAGTTCTCCGTCACTTCAAATGGAAACTGAATCCATATTTAACTCATCAAATATTTTATTTGCACTTGATATAAAAAGTCTACACAACCCTGTTAAAGTGCCAGGCTTTTGTGATGTAAAAAAATTAGACCAAGATAAATCAGAGCTTTTTCCACCTTTGATGTGACCTTTAACCTGTACAACTCAATTGAAAAACAAACTGAAATCTGACTTTATTACAGCAGTCTTTTCGGTAGGAGTCTATCAGTATGGCATCTTGACTTTGGAATATTTGTCCACTCTTCTTTGCAAGAACTGTATCTGTCAGACTGCGAGGGTATCTCCTGTGGACAGCCCTCTTCAGATCACTTCACAGATTTCCAGTTGGATTCAGGTCTGGGCTCTGTCGGGGCCATTCCAAAACTTTAATCTTCTTCTGGTGAAGCCATTCTTTTGTTGATCTGGTTGTGGGCTTTGGGTCATTTTCATGCTGAAAGATGAAGCTCCTCTGCATCATCTTCTTAGTTTCATCAGACCTTAACACATTTCCCCACATGCTTCTAATGGAGACTTCTAATGTGTTTTTGCTAAATTTTTCTGGGCTTGGATGTTTTTCTTCATAAAGAAAAGGCTTACCGTCTTTCCACCCTACCCCAGAGCCCAGATATATGATATTGGAGATTGGTGTCACACTCTCTGTAGCCTCCCTGACCAGTTTTCTTCTCATCTTTTCATCAATTTTGGAGGGATTTATCTTGGTCCCATTATTTTACATCACAAAAAATGGCACTTTAACATGGGTGTGTAGACTTTTTATATCCACTGTATAATATCCCAAATAGCACATACTGATATTGGTGGCAAAACTGTGGGGAAAACTCTTATATAAGCTTTTCTCTTTCATGCTACAACAAATTGAATCTTATGTATAATGTTGGACACAATGAATAATGGGTATCTCAAACTAAATTATAATATTTACCTTTAACTTGTTGTGCCACCTCTGTCTTGATGTCATGATCCACTCACAGCAGAGAAAATGCTCGATCCAAAGCAGCTGCTTTAAGGTAAAGTGGATCTGAAAATGGGGCAGTGATCCAATCTTGTATTCTGGCTATTTTCACACTGATGAAGATTCCAAGAAATCTTTTGTTCAGCGATGCCTGAGACCAAGCCACTCAGGAAACGGACTTCAGGCTTCAGTTTCTCAAGGTGGTGATTGACTGACAGCACAGATGGAACAACAGCACTGACTGTGACTACCTTCTCCCTGTATCGGTTGCTTCTAGAAAAGGCTTCAAGTTTTCCAGCATCTCCTTCAACAGGTTCCACTCTCGTGCTGTGAATGACAACTCCTTGTGTCCAGCCTTTTCTAGAACAGCACAAAGTTTTAGATGATCACACTGGAGAACTGCCTTCACTTGCCTCAGTGTTGAGTTCAATCTTGTATTAACAGCAGCAGAGATGCCTTTCTGTTCTCCAAATTCAGCTTCAAACACTTCTTTGAAAGATATGCTTGTGTGCAGCAGTGAACTCAGTTTAGAACTTGCTAGGAGATGCTACTTAGATTTCTTTCAACCCGTCTCCCACCACTAGCTGAAGTGTGTGTGCAAAACACTGCAAGTGCTGTTTCTTTGCCACAGTAGCATCTACTGTTTCCTGATCTTCCAAGGTTAAGTCATTCCAGAGCTCTGGGTCATCAAGATCTCTGTCTGTGTCATATACTTCATCTTGTTCAGTGGGAAGCACACAGTGAATGCTTTCCGCATGTTGGCAGCATTATCTATAATTTGGTTTCATCACATGTAGCCTCAAACTGTACACAGATTCTTTCACCTGTGTGTAAGCCTTTGAAGCGTTCACAGGCCAAGAGTTTGGATTTTAGTTGTGTCCTGTCGTCCTCCCGTGACCTGGGCCTGGACCCAGTGGCAGATGATGACATGACATCTTGTCGGCCTCACTTTCCATCCAGTGTGCAGTGACACCAAGGAAACCCCTCATTTTTCGGTCAGATCAAATGTCCACAGTGACTGAAACATGGTCTGTGTTACTCAACTGAGTTTTTAACAGTGAACGTCTCTCTGCAACAAGGTTCTGTTTTTGATGTCATTGTTCTGCGACACACTGTCAGAAAGTGCCCAAAACTCTTGTTTTCCACAATAGACAGAGGTAAGTTGCCATAAATAATCCAGTCAGACAATATTGCATTGGTAATAGCTTTCTGCTGAGGATGATTCATGCTGTACTGCCCTACACCAGAGTCCAGGAATTGTGAGATTGAAGGCTGCTGTGGTTCATTTGTGATGCTTTTGTTCATCTGGTATTGACAGATGTTAGTAAATCCCTTTATATTACAATATAATTATAATATAAATATTATACAAATTTCACTTTGCTCCTCATATTAGCAATATAATAATCTTAATATTAAGTTCATAGTAATTTTATTGTGTTATTATTATTGTGTTTATTGCATATTGATCCTTTGTCCACGACGTTCAGAGACAGTGTGTGTGATGATAAAACTATATAAATATATATCTTATGTATCTTACTCCTACAAATGTGTGTCAGGTTGTGACATGTTGATAATGGACAACCTTCATTTAGGAGTAACAAGCCAACTGGTTGGCATACACAGTACATCTATGCAGTATCGTGAACATAAGCTGTAGCACATTTTTTGATAAGCTAAACTTACCGTCCTTTGTGCAATTTCAAATGGCGAACGAAGTTGGAAGTTGTGTTGTGGTCGGTAATCTTCTTGCTGCATGTTTTGCATGTTGCAATTCATCTGTTTTTTTAACCACTTCATAGTTTTTGTACCTGAATGAAATGACCTTTGGTATGATTTTTGCAAAGTGATTTTTTGGTTTACCATTACCATAGCTCCTCCTTAATTAGTTTGATTGGCAGCTGACAGGTCACACACGCACACACAGGCAGATGGGAAGAGAGAGAGAGGTGGAATGCATTGCTCAGTGAGGGAGGTGTGAAATGAATTGATTAGTACAATTTTTAAATGACACACTTTTTAATCATCAAGTTTTGGGTAAAGTATCAAGTCTTTTCAAGTCATAAGGCTGAAGTCTGAGTGAAGTCAAAAGTCATTGGTGTTAAAGTCCAGGTCCAGTTGCAAGTCTAAAGTCATCAAGTTAATGACTCAAGTCTGACTCGAGTCCAAGTCAATTGACTCAAATCCACATCTCTGGGAACCACAGCAGGGAACCACAGAGAGTATCTCTGGACTGGATGGTGGCTTCTCCTCAGCAGTGGTGGCAGGAGTTTCAGCAGCAGGGGTCAGATGAGTCGGCACTTTGGGACTCTGGGTCTGAAACATCCAACAAATATGTTCTGATGCAACTTCGACAGTTTTGCTCAGCAGCAGTGGTGCAAAGTTTGTGATCCAGTGCACCAGGAAATGGTGTGGGTAGGTCTGCCTGATCTCTGTCAGGATAGACAGGACCATGTCATCCCTGATGGAGCGGGAGAAGGTGGCCTGCTGTTCCACACAGACATGATCCAAAGTGGCCTTTGTGACCCCAACAGACAGTTTGCTGAGGGCCTGGGAAGGCCTGTTTAAGAAGAAGCACCCAGAATCCCTGCAGGACTCTGGGATCCACCTCCATCACCACCTCTTGTGGACAGACCATTTTGGTGCTGGGTGTCCCCTGCTGCCTCTCCCTCAGGATCATAGTTTTCAGCTGTGCTGATGACTTTAGGATGTCTGTGGGTTACAGTCAATAAAATTAAAATTCACAACCCTTCAGAGTATATCGGAGATATTAAAACCAATGTAGATCCACTGTTAATAAAGAATGTGTGTCAAATATGACTCACTGAAAATTAGGAGCTAAGGCCTCTGGAGACGTGAGGAGCATTCAGGCTTCAACCTCAACGTCCCTCATTTTATTGCTGACGTTCACTGTCCACACCTGAAACAAGACATTAGATATGAAGTGCAGTTTTTACATGTTTAGACATTAAAATCAGCCTAATGTAACAATTCACTCCAAACTATTTGAAGTGTTGTTGGGATTCTAGTCTCACCAGCATCATAAGAGGTTTGGAAACCTCCTCATCAAAATCCTTCAGTTCAAACTCCCAAAGTGGTCAAACAGAAACACAACAGAAGCTTCATCTTTACTCTTGCACTTTATTTCTCTACAGACAGATTGGTGTGACATGAGCAGAGTTAAAGGTGTAGTGGTGGACTGTCTGTCTGAGTCTCAGTAACTAAGCTTCAAAATGAGGTTGAGCATGTCTTCAGCAGTGACCTGAGCTGGGATCTGGTTCTTCTGCTGAAGGTTTAGCAGCTGCATCACCACTGCCATCTAAAAAACATGAAGGAGGTATGTCATCTCTGAGCCTGTCCTTCTTCAAATAATTTAGCAGGTATTTTGTATTAGTGTGGGCTTGGGAGGATAGAAGTTCTTATCTGAGTCTTTTAGCTCTGTATCTCTATCTCAGCAGATCTGCAGAGCTCCATTATAGATGGATGTTTCAAACAGCACCTTTGAACAAAAGAAGACAATGTTATTCATTAGTTTCAGTTAGTTTTTAACTCCAGTAAGAGTTTGATGCTTTGATCCAATGTCCTGTTGTTCAATAAGGAATAAAGAGTCAAACCAGCCTTAAAAACACCACTGTGAAATGATGCAAACATAATATATGAAACTATTTGGTCATCACAGCCCAGCTGATTACACATCAACATTTTGTTACTCAGCAAAATCCACTGCTGTGCTTTGCTGTAAAGGATAAGGCTGATGATGACATGGGCTTTTTTTCCTATGAAAAGACCAAAACCAACAATGAAGTGATCTCACTAACACACATTTCCTGTGAAGCCAAAGCCTGATATGACTTATTCCTCTGTGTCATTGAGCTCAGACTATTAAAACACATCAGTGAGCCTCACTGTTGCAATGGCTGATGTTGCTTTATTACTTTGAATGTGAGGAGTCTAGTTCATTTTGAGTCCAATCCACATCCACAGTCCTGCTGCCATAAACACTGGCTCACTAACCAAATGTGTAGAAATCTGCACAAGAATATCGTCCCAAACAAATAAACCTTCTCCTGTTTGAGTTTTTTCACTAAAAGAAAACTACAATGTCCAGATATTTTAGTACATTACTGAGCCTTTTTCTAAAACTGAAACAATTTTTAGTGAAGTGTTTTCAAAGATTTAAAAGCTGAGAGCCACAGACAGGGTGAGGAAGTAATAGTGTATGTTTCCTGAAATCCCACAGTGTTTTCTCTTATGTTGCTTTTTCTGATTCTCTTTGTGGTCTGATCTGTATGTGTGTTTTCTTGAGGCCACCCTGTGTCTCTCATATCTGAGATATATTTGAGTCACATGTTCCAGAAATACAGAAGTCAGAATATTTAGAAGTCTGAGAGCTGGTCTCTCTGATGAAATGTGTGTGTGTGACATTTGTATTAGGCCGTATGCAAGTTAGCTTGTGTGTATTGTTAAATAGCTGTAAATACCAAACCTAACCACAGAGTGGACTCTGGATACAAACCCCAGTCTCCCACCTCCACTGCTGTTAATAAACTTCATTACCTCATTCATTCAGAAAATCTGTTTCCTCTGAACATCATCCAGCCACATTATGTTTCACACATAATGGATTTGCTTTTCCACACTTTACTACAGTTTAGTGTATTTAGTGTATGTGGTTGTAGTGAGCGAGGGAGTGAGAGAATGAATACAGGAAGACAGATGGATCAACACGGTGAACAAAACATACAGGTGTACAATGACAGTGTTGTGGTAAAGCTGAGTTCCAATCCAATATCATAATACAGAGAGGGAATATATACTTCATTTAAATGAGCAGTGAAAGAGCACAGACGAGTCACATCAATTCACTGAACTCCTCCTGTCACAGTCACAGAATAATGATCACATTACTATAGAAACATTTTGTCCGACCACGAAGAAAATGTGTTTTCTTCGAATCATGAAAATCTTTAAAACGAGTTTTGTGAGGAAAAAAGGCAAAAATGACAGAAGAAATTTTCTCCTCTCTCTTCAAAAACTTTCAAGAGTCATCATGAAGAAATAAAGTACATCATTGTGTGGTGAATGGTGAACTGGAAACACAGAGTCTGTAAATGACATGTGGTGTAATTGTGGTTATAATAATAAAATTATAAACCTTCATTGTTTTACCTGATGCTGCTCTGACATAAACTATAACTGCTTGCAGAACAAAGTGTGTGTGTGCATCTTAAAATAAGGGTTAGTAGACACATTAAGGTCTCATCTATTCAATTCAATTCAATTCAATTTTATTTATATAGCGCCTTCCACAATCAAAATTGTCTCAAAGCGCTTTACAGAGACCCAGAGCCTGACCCCAGAGCAAGCACTTAAGGCGACAGTGGCAAGGAAAACTCCCTTTAACAGGAAGAAACCTTGAGCAGAACCTGGCTCAGATGGGGACCCTCCTGCCGATGGCCAGGCTGGGTGAAAGGAGGAAAAGGAGGAAGATAGGACAGCTAGGAATGGAGGAGAGGGGAGAAAGACATGCAGCATAATACAGACAATGTGGGTCAGTATTTACATTACAGTTAGTGAACAGTTATTGGATAATGTGTGCTCAGCAGATTAGAATTAGATTAGAATTATCTATCTGCACAAACACATCTCTCTTGTGTTCTTGTCATGTCTAGCCCCTAAGGGGGCTGTTTTTGGAACTCTTTTGTGGATGTTTGGAGATTTTCAGTTTAGTTTTATTTTGGAAAGTATATTTCTTGTGTATCATGTCTCATTTTACTTACTGTCTTAGTCTGTAGATTATGTTATGTCTGGTGTCTATATTGTCTTGTGGGTTCCTGTTTTATTTTGAATTCAGTGCCCTGGTCTTGTTTTACTTCCTGTCTTTGTCTTGTTTCCCGCGTTTGTAATTGTTTTCCCCGCCCTAATTGTTTCCACCTGTTTCCCCTTACCTGTGTGTGTATATATAGTCTGCGTTTCCCCTTGTCCAGTGTCAGTTCATTTTTGTCTCATGTTTTGTCCCATGCCATCGTCATATGTTTTGTCTCATGCTTCTGTCTCTTGCCCTTGCCATGTCTCTTTCCTCGTCTTGCCTCTTGTCATCGTATCCCCAGTCAGGGTTTGTATTAATTTGTCACTTTGCTTCTTGTTAGATTTTGTTTCTTGTTCTCCTCGTAAGAGTGATTTTGTGTTCATGTTTTGTAACTTTTGTTTTAGTGCCTTTTTCCCTTTTTTGGGTGATCTTTTGTTTGTTACTTTGTTAAAATAAAATATTATTAGTTTGGACTACATCTGTGGGGTCTTGCATTTGGGTCCAAGTCCTTGCCTCCCATAGCCTTGACAGTTCTATTCATGCAGTCAGCTAATAATATTCACAGTTTCATAGAAAACAAACAGAAACATAATGTATCACACAAGCTGTTCCACATAGACCAGGCACACAATTAAATTCCTCAAAGGCCAAATGGATTTTCTGATTGTGTCATTCTTCAGAATGGCTGTGGGCTCTGTTACATCTAAACACGATGTGTGTGTGTCTCACTTTACTCCAACACACCAATCAAATATTTGATTAGTGCTTCAGGACTGTGCAATTTGTTAGAGTTGAATTTAGGATCCATTTTTCAAGAGAACTTCCCAGAACCTTTTCAGTCTGTGAACCTTTGAGTTTATTAGATAATTTTGTGTAAATAGACTGAAAAAGAAATTAAATAAATATTAATGATTAAAGTGACAAACACTAAAACTTCATCTAAATTAGACAGGGAGGGTAACAGACATCTATCCATGGTAGCAAATTCAAACAGGGCCTAAAAATTCTGCTTAGACATGAACCAAGTTTATGTATCAATTCATTTACCTATAGTGTCGCTACTGACTTCCTTCACTGACACTTGCAGCCAGTTTGAATATCTTTATTGAAACCTGAGGCCTGATTTCTTGCTGTTCTCTGGTTCTTTGTTTGTAAGCTCCTCAAGCACTACCTGTCTGCAGAACTGTTAAACTATGGAATGCAGAATCAGAACAGATGCTTCAGGACTGCTTTAACAACACAGACTGGGAGGTGTTCAAGACTGCTGCCTTTAGAGAGGAGTCTACTGTGGACTTAGAGGAGAATGCTGCAGCAGTTACTGGTTACATCAGCACATGCACGGACAATATAATTCCCACAAAATGAATTAAAACCTACCCCAATAACAAACCCTGGATAAACTGTGAAGTGTGGTCCATGCTACGTGCTCGCTCTGCTGCTTATGTCTCAGGCACTGCTGAGGAATACAAAAAGGAGAAATATGACCTTCATAGATCCATCACACATCAGACAAGAGACAGTACAGACTGAAGCTGGAGGATTACTACAACACCTCAGACCCACGGCGCATGTGGCAGGGACTCCAGCGCATCAAAGACTACAGAGAGAAAAACCTGATGAACATCTCCACCCACACCACACTCCCTGATGAGCTCAACAACGCTCAAAGAGAGGAGCTGTGGCCACAGAAGGGACACAAGACACACTGCTCTCTGTGACATCAGTGGAGGTGCGGGCTGCTCTGCGGAAAACACCCACGGAAAGCAGCAGGCCCAGACCAAAGATTTACCAATGACCCTAAGTTTCCAAATGTCAATGTATATATTACCATGAACACAAAACTTTTATTTTGGTTTCAAAAGGGAAAATATTGTTTAGGATGTAAAGAACTTGACTGGGGCCACAAGAGACAAGGAGGCGTGGCTTCCAAAACCAGAGTGCAAGCTTTCCAAACAAATATACCAGCTTCCTTATACTAAACTGGGAAGATGAGTGGCCCGGAAATGTGACATCTAAAATCAATATACTCCTCGTTCTAACAAATAGTGTTTTCCATTTTGGAGGTGTACTCACATTAAGCCATGCTGTGAATAGCCACTATCACTAAAGCTGTGCTGGAACGCTGCAAGTGTTTCTTCCACTTTACTGCACAGCAAACTGATTTGTTCATCTGAACCACTAATAAAGTGATGCTAACTCACTGAGAAACACATTTCATTTTCTTACAACCTTTTCCTAGTTTAAAAGAAACAGCAAAAAGTTTGCTTTGCATTAGTAGTAACATAACAGCTGTGATGTGGCTGAAAATGATCAGTAAACAGTGAAATGAGGCTGATATCTGAAAGTCCAAACTGGAACAGAGGAGTGAAAGTAAACCCCAGATCACAGAGGTTCAGGTAGAAGCTGCAAAAGTCTTGAGAGCTGAAAACAGAGAGAATTAAGAATAGAGCTTTCTCTCTAGTCTACAGCATAGACACACAGGAGTGTAGCGACTGCAGACACAACTAAAGGGAGGAGAATGTCATAGGTTGGCAATGGTCAGCTCTGCTACCGAGCAGGACCAACACAGTGCAATTTGGCACAGCTACCCTGCTAACTCCTGTGAGGCTGTAATGGAAATGCATGCCATCACATCTTATGTGCTAATGGAAAAACCCCATAATATGCTACTTTTCAGGGCACCTCTGTAACAACCTTAAGCTTCTGAACATCTACCACAACATCCCTAATTCACTTTCCACTGGAAACATTGATGCCTCTGCCTCCACCTGATTTCCTGTCATCTCTCTACTGTCCATAATAAAGGCATAAAAAACCCAAATCACTTAAAGATATACTCACATTCCCATTTCCACATTCAGAGCACTGGTGTTTGATCTAATTCTTCCTGCTGTCCATACTGGCTGCCAGGAGATCCCTTCTTTAAACAATTTCTGTGGAAATGATAGGCCACAAAATCCACAGTCCTATGTCTGTGCAAATAGTAATTCTAAAATTCATCACAATTTTATAAACAAAATCAAGTGGGTATCTTCAAATGTTTGTCTTTTAGTGCAGAATGTCCTCTGTGTTTCCATCTGTCCACCACAGCTTTGCAAGGAAACATAAGGTGTAGAAACACAAAGAGGGAATTTTGGACTAAAAATACCTGGAAGATAGAAACTTGATCTACTCAGACTGTTGAAGCCTCATGTTTGCTTCTTTTCACCTCTGGAAGTCAACTTTTCCAAGTCAGCATTTCCATTAGAATTTCTTTAGAAAGGATCTTGTTGCAGATAGTACAGACTTCCTAGAAATCCTTTCCTTTAACACAAACTACGGTGCATCACACCAAAAAAAGTTAAGAAGTTGAGCAACCTTGAGAATATCTCACAATCATGCATTAAAAAGAAAACTCAATATTGTCCATGAATGATAAGCACACAATCAAACCACCGGGCTTATGGGTATGATTACTTGTCGTCCCAATTTCACAAACATATCATTTGGACAAAACATTTCAAAACATTAACTTTTAAACTAGACACTGACATGAAATACTAACAAAATAAGTCATTGTTTTAGGATCTGAAGAAGATGATCCAGGATGAAGGAGATCAGGAGACAGGAGCCCCACAACAGAAGAGAGAGAAATAATAGAAATACAATTAAAACACAAACTTACAAACAGATGAAGAATCACCTTAAAGTCATTGTAGTAAACAAAGTTTTGTTTCTGGACCCAGACTGAGAAAATACCAGTAACTGAAAATATTGATGAAATAATGTTGGAGGGAAAAAAATGCTTTCTCCTTCCATCCAGCCTGGTTATTTTACAACTTCTACTCCCAGAACATGATGATATAGTGTCAGCTTTAGCTTTCACCATCAGCTTCCTACTTGATTCAGGTGACAGGTGTAACTGTTATCTCAGTGTGATGCAGAGAAGAGACCAACATACAGCAGGACTCTGTGGATTTAAGGTCTAACAGCACAAGATAAGTTGAACGAGATCTAAAAGAAACATGAGTCAAAATGATTGAAGGAGGACTTATTATTCAATTCAATTCAATTTTATTTATATAGCGCCTTCCACAATCAAAATTGTCTCAAAGCGCTTTACAGAGACCCAGAGCCTGACCCCAGAGCAAGCACTTAAGGCGACAGTGGCAAGGAAAACTCCTTTTAACAGGAAGAAACCTTGAGCAGAACCTGGCTCAGATGGGGGACCCTCCTGCCGATGGCCGGGCTGGGTGAAAGGAGGTAAAGGAGGAAGATAGGACAGCTAGGAATGGAGGAGAGGGGGAGAAGGACATGCAGCATAATACAGACAATGTGGGTCAGTATTTACATTACAGTTAGTGGACAGTTATTGGATAATGTGTGCTCAGCAGATTAGAATTATGAAACAGAGCACGGAGGCAAAAAGCTGTCATGACTGGTAATTATTTACATTACAGTTTGCAAAGAATATTAATCCAATATTTATCTGTAGCAGAATGGAACATTAAACATGTTAGAAATAGATCATTGTAAACAATAAACAGCAGCAGGTGGGTGGAGCCAGGACCACAGAACATGCAGCTCCGGAGCCAGAGGTACCTGCAGAAAGGTACAGAGACAGAGAGACCAGAGAGAAACAAACACAGGACTACGGGACAGAGAGGACACAGAGTTAATGACATGTAATAAAGGCTAATAAATTTGAGAGTGGGTCTGAGGAGAGAAAGAGAAAGAAGAAGAAGTGCGCAGTAAATCATGGGATGTCCCCAGCAGCCTAGGCCTATAGCAGCATAACTAGGGATGATTCAGTTGCCTGAGCCAGCCCTACTAAGGGCTATATCCTTAACTGTAACAGTGTCTATAGAGATAATTGTGACTAACTATAAGTTTAATAAATAACTAGGACTGTAACTACAACTAATTATAAGCTTTATCAAACAAGAAGGTTTTAAGCTTAGTTTTAAAATTAGAGAGGGTGTCTGCTTCCCGAACCCAAACTGGCAGTTGGTTCCATAGGAGAGGGGCCTGATAGCTAAAGGCTCGGCCTCCCATTCTACTTTTAGAGATTTTGGGAACCATAAGCAAACCTGCATTCTGGGAACGAAGCAATCTGTTGGGATAATATGGTACTATCAGCTCTTTGAGATATGAAGGAGCCTGGCCATTGAGGGACTTATATGTAAGGAGAAGGATTTTAAAATCAATTCTGGATTTTACAGGAAGCCAATGAAGAGAAGTTAGTACAGGAGTAATATGATCTCTCTTGCTAATTCCAGTCAGTACGCTGCTGCAGCATTTTGGATCAGCTGGATGCTTTTAGAGAGTTAACTGGACATCCTGATAATAGGGAATTACAGTAGTCCAGCCTAGAAGTAACAAAAGCATGGACTCATTTTTCAGCATCACTCTGTGACAGAATGTTCCTAATCTTACTGATATTGCGCAGGTGAAAGAAGGCGGTCCTAGAGATTTGTTTTATATGTGAGTTAAAGGACAAATCCTGATCAAAAATAACTCCAAGGTTCCTCACAGTCGTACTGGAGGCTAAATTAATGCCATCCAAAAGTTTCTGAGATGTTTGGGACCAAACAAAATAATCTCGGTTTTGTCTGAATTCAGAAGAAGAAAGTTACAGGTCATCCAGGCCTTTATGTCTTTAAGACATGCCTGAAGTATGGCTAACTGATCTGTTTCGTCTGGCTTCATAGATAAATATAGCTGGGTATCATCAGCATAGCAATGGAAATTTATTCCATGCTTCCTGATAATATTGCCTAGGGGAAGCATGTATAAGGTGAACAATATCGGTCCAAGCACAGAACCCTGTGGAACTCCATGACTTACTCTGGTATAAATGGAGGGATCATCATTAACATGAACAAACTGGTATCTGTCAGATAGATATAATTTAAACCAGCCTAGTGCTGTTCCTTTAATCCCAATAACATGTTCCAATCTTTCCAATAGGATTTTATGATCAATGGTGTCAAATGCAGCACTAAGATCTAACAGGACAAGTATAAAGACGAATCCATTGTCTGATGCTATAAGAAGGTCGTTGGTAACTTTCACCAGTGCTGTCTCTGTGCTATGATGAACTCTAAATCCTGACTGAAAAACTTCAAACAAACCACTCCTATGTAGATGATCACACAACTGAGTTGCAACAGCCTTTTCAAGAATTTTAGAATTAAAGGGGAGATTGGATATAGGTCTATAGTTTGCCAAAATGTCAGAGTCCAGAGAAGGCTTTTTAAGTAAAGGTTTGATAACTGCAACCTTAAAAGCCTGTGGAACATATCCTGTAACCAAAGAGAGATTTATCTGATCTAATATGTGAGTGCCAATCAAAGGCAATACATCTTTAAGAAGTCTGGTCGGGATAGGATCCAAAAGACATGTTGATGATTTAGATTTAGAAACTATTGAAGTCAATTCAGCTAGATCTATGGGAGAGAAACAGTCTAACGACAAATCAGGACTGGCAGACATTTCTAAAGATGCTGTTCTGAGACATACCTACATCATTAACAGTTGTAGGCAGGATAAGATGGATTCTGTCTCTAATGTCTACTATTTTGTTGCTAAAGAAGCTCATAAAGTCATTACTAGTGAGAGCTAGAGGGATGGATGGTACAACAGAGCTATGGCTCTTTGTCAGCCTGGCTACAGTGCTGAAAAGAAACCTAGGGTTGTTCTTGTTTTCCTCTATTAATGATGAGTAATAGGCAGTTCTTGCCTTACAAAGGGCTTTTTTATACATTATAAAGCTGTCTTTCCAGGCTAGGCGGAATTCCTCTAAATTAGTGGATAACCATTTCCTTTCCAGCTTTCGTGATATCTGCTTTAAAAAGTACGTGTTGTGAATTGTACCATGGAGCTAGCTTCCTCTGATTACTGACCTTCTTTTTCAAAGGGCAACAGAGTCAAGGGTTGAATCGCAATGAAGCAGCAGTATTATCAACTAGATAGTCTATATCTGCTGGAGTAAAGTTTAGGCCATTGCCCTCTGTAAAACTGGGATATGGCAACGGAGATAATAAAGATGGAATAGCTTCCTTATATTTGATAACAGCATTATCAGACAAATATCTACAGTAGTTAATTTTATTCCCAGATGCTGTGCAGTTCATTATTGTAAATTCAAATGTTACTAAAGAATGATCAGATAAAACAGGGTTCTGAGGGAAAACTGTCAAATATTCAGCTTCTATGCCATAGGTCAGTACAAGATCAAGGGTGTGATTGAAACAGTGAGTTGGTTTGTTAACATTTTGTAAAAAGCCAATTGAGTCTAATACTGAATAGAAAGCAGTCTTAAGGCTGTCATTGTGGGTATCGACATGGATATTAAAGTCGCCCACTATAATTGCTTTATCCGTACTAAGCACTAAATCAGACAAAAACTCTGAGTAAGCAGCAGGTGGACCATACACCACAGCAAATAGGACTGGTTTTTCTGTCTTCCAATTTGGATGTGAGAGGCTGAGGATAAGGCTTTCAAATGTGCTATATTTCAGCTTAGGTCTAGGATTAATTAGTAAACTTGAGTGGTAGATTGCTGCCACTCCTCCTCCTCGGCCTGTGCCTCGAGGAATGTGATAATTAATATGACTAGCAGGGGTTGACTCATTTAGACTGACATACTCTTCCTCCTGCAGCCAGGTCTCAGTCAGACAGAATAAGTCAATCTGCTGATCCATTATCAAATCATTTACTAACAGAGATTTAGACAAGAGAGATCTAATGTTTAATAGCCCACATCTAATTGTGGTGTCTTTAGGTTCAGATACTTTTGTAGTATTAATTTTTTTGAGGTTTTTATGAATAACACCTCTTGCATTTTTTAGTTTATACACTTTTTGTTGACGGGGAGCAGACACAGTCTCTATAGGGTAAAGGGAATCGTTAGAATGGTAGGAATAATAAGAATCATGAAAATCATGGGTGGGTGACAGCTCTAGAGAAACTGCAGAGAAGCATGTAGGACTGCAACTCTGCCTCCTGGTCTCAACTCTGGGTTGTCATGACTTTGGTTGTCTAATAAAATCTGTCATATTTCTAGATATGAGAGCTGCACCATCCAAAGTGGGATGGATGCAGTCTCTCCTAATCAGACCAGGTTTTCCCCAAAAGGTTTTCCAGTTATCAATGAAGGCCACGTCGTTTGCTGGACACCACCTAGACAGCCAGCGACGGAATGAAGACATCTTGCTAAACATGTCATCACTGGTCAAATCGGGCAGGGGTCCAGAGAACACTACGGAGTCCGACATTGTTTTGGCATAGTTACACACTGATTCCACATTAATTTTAGTGACCTCCGATTGGCGTAATCGGGTGTCATTACCGCCGACGTAAATAACGATCTTACCAAATCTACGTTTATCCTTAGCCAGCAGTTTTAAATACGATTCAACGTCGCCCGCTCTGGCCCCAGGAATGCATTTAACTATGGTCGCTGGAGTCTCTAACTTCACATTTGGCAAAATGGAGCTGCCAATAACCAGAGTTTTTTCCTCAGCGGGTGTGTCGCTGATTGGGGAAAATCTGTTTGAAACATGAAGCGGTTGATGGTGAACCACGGACCGTTGTTTCATGCTATGCTTCCTTCGACTGCCACCCAGCCGCCCTGGCTTCCCGGCTGCTCGGGAACTGCCGGGGAACGGCTGACAGGAGCTAACGTAGGACGGCTAGCTGTAGCTAATCTAGGCTGGTCCGCATCAGCTACAGGGGACTGACTAGCTAAGCGCTGCTACAGGGCGATTATCTATGGTGCGGAGCCGAGCCTCTACTTCCTCAGTCTCGCCTCCAATGCTACAAAAATGCTACATTTATTACACATACCATTATCGCTAAAGGAGGCAGAGGAGTAACTAAACATCTCACACACACAGTGTGCAAGAGAGAGAGAGACAGACAGCAGGAGAAAGAGAAGCCATTGCTAACAGCTAAGCTAGCGGACCAGAGATAGAGTGATTAGATTAGAGTGTAGTGTTAAATCCCGAGGGACACGTGCACCACAGATGTTTAACTAAAGCAATATACGTGTACAGGAATTCAGAGATTGACCACAGAACACGGCAAAGTTAGAGTTGATTAATAAGCTAGGATAACACTTTCGTAACACCACAGTGCAGAAGCAGCAAACAGGAAGTAACACAATACGTTACCACACATATTCTGTCAGGTCTGAAAGATCAGCCAGGTTCATAGATGCTTCAGTAGATGGGACATACAGCTTAATATGAACTGATTAAATACTGTACTTTGGAATTCTTATCATCCACTTCACATATTTCATCATATCACATATCACATATTTTTTGTCTGAGAACGTCAACTCTGTTTACACAGGTGTCACCATGAAAAAACTTATAAGTAGTGCCAGCTCCAGAGCTGTGTGTTCATTTCTTACATGGCAGTCATGGCACATAAATTCAGTGCTCTGCAAGCTCTGGAAGAGGTGATGTGGCCTAGCAAGGAGGGGAGCGAGGATACCTCATCCTCATACTCCTCCCCAGAAGATTCTTCTGACAGTGAGTGGGAGATCCCCATGCAATCTGGTTCTCCCTACAGCTCAGAGGTCGACGAAGAGGGAGAAGAGACAGCAGCTCCTGAATGGATTTCAAAAAATGGACAGGTCTACTGGTCAGCCTCTCATTCAGAAACGTTCCAGTACTTTCCACCCATCTGTCTTCCTCCCGGACCGTCAAGGTATGCCATCGCCCACATCACAGATCAGGTGAAGTCATGCTGGGATCTGTTCATCACTGATGAGATAATCGAGCTCATTTTGAAGATGACTAATCTGCAGGGGAGACGCACCGTCCAAGCCTGGAAAGGCATGGACAGAATGGAGCTGGAGGCATTCCTCAGCCTGCTCATTTTGGCTGGGGTTTACCGCTCACGGGATGAATGCACCCGCAGCTTGTGGAGTGAGCAGTCAGGACGAGCCATCTTCCCAGCCACCATGCCCCGCTACCAATTTGAGATGCTAGCCTCCAAGCTGCAGTTTGATGAACCTCTGACACGGTCCCAGCGTCAGAGGAGAGGCAACAAGCTTGCAGCTATTTCAGAGCTGTGAGAGAAGTGTGAACACCAGCTCTCTCTTCTCTTCAACCCTGCCAGAGATATCTGCATAGATGAGCATCTGGTTCCATTCGGCGTCGCTTGCAGATTCAAGCAGTATATTCCCAGGAAGCCAGCCAAATATGGGATCAAAGTGTGGGTGGCCTGTGACGTCCACACTTCATATGCATTTAGAATGCAAGTCTACACAGGAAAGCAAAGCGGGAGTCCTGCAGAGGTTAGTCAGGGAAGGAGAGTGGTTCTAGAGCTGACTGAAGGACTAGCAGGGCATATGGTGACGTGATAATTTTTTCACATCATATGGACTCGGGGAAGAGCTGCTAAAACGGAAGATGGGCCTGGTTGGGACAGTCAGACGGAACAAGCCAGAGCTTCTTCCGATCCTGCTCCAGACCAAGCAGAGAACCATCCTGTCCTCCACCTTCTGCTTCGCAAAGACCCACACAGCTGTCTCCTACATCCCAAAGCGAGCCAGCCATTAGCGATTTAGGCCCACCAGAAGCCCAAAATAATTCAGCTGCAAAGGCGGTGTGGACAATCTGGATAAGGTAAGAGCAATTACTGGAATTTATGTGCTTGTCTGAGATACATTTAGTGCATTTATTATTGTGCATTTCTTTCAGAAGAATAGCCTATTTAATTTATTTTTCTTTTTTTTCTCCAGTGTGTAGGTACCTAAAGCTACTCACGAGGCCCCTGACGTTGTTTTTTACAACATCCTGGATGTCTCTGCTTTCAACTCCTTTGTGCTGTGGATGGCTGTGGATCCGGCCTGAAACCAGAGCAAACTGTACAAGCGCTGGATTTTCCTGGAGGAGCTGGGAATGCTATATGATAACTTTGTTATATAAATTTAAAGTTATTTTATTATCTTAATATAATTGTATCTATTAATTTGTTAATGTCTATATCCACAATTCATTTGAGTTAAACACATTTGGATACATAAAATTTATATACTATAGTGCACATATGTGAACTATAACTGTCACATTTGATAGCTACATCTCTTGTGCAATTTTAATGGCTTGAAGTTATTGGTCAAAGTTCGTTCATGTAATGGATGTTGAATTACATCGTTTTTTTAAATTATATTTTGTATGTGAATGATTACTTTTACAAATGTGATTTTTGACCTTAGCTCATTTATGACATGAGTGAAGCATGCAGCAAATGGAGCAGAGAGGAATAATAGAATGCATTTCATGAAGTTGAATGAAGTGATAATCTTACAAAACTGAAGTCTGAGAAGTCACAAGTTTAGGAGTAGAGTCAAGTCATTCAGTAATTAGTCCTTGATCAAGTCAAGTAATCTGCTTAAATCCATCAGTCTCTGAACCTCAAACATTACTTGGCTGAATATCACCCGGATCATGCATGGACTTCACAGGGGCAGATTACGAGGCGCTGCGTTCAGATCTCGCCACATGGCGAACACGATACTCTACCACTAAAGTTTAGGTGAGAGGTGTTAGCTAAGGATGAGGCATGCATCGGGCCAGGAATGGGTGTGCTGCTGTCATTGTCAGGTACAATGTCATCTGATGGCGGAAAGTGCTGTAGTCACCGTTTAGAAAGCAAGGCCTCGGACTCAAGATTCAGTCCCTAACAGTCTTGGAAGCTGTTTAAGAAGCCGATTGAGCTGATCCATCACTCTCACACCTTCAGGCTGATCCCTCGTCTTGACTGATCCTTTTCCTGGTGATCTCAGTCTGGTAATAATTCACTGTATAACTTCAAGGATATGAGATATAAACCAATGAGTCACTTAATAAAGATGTGTGTCAAAATGATCACGAAATTAGATAAGGCTGCGCATTGAAGACTTTCAGGACCATATGGCTTCACTGCCCTTGGAATTGACAAGCACTTAGATTTTAATCACCATTAACGATAATGAATTTTAATGTTGCATTAAATTCATCTTACATCAACTTTAAGATTTGTCTTCATCTACATCAAACTTAAAACCTTCATCAAGAATCCCAAGTGTCAAATCAGATTCACAACCGAATTCAGCTTTTGATGTGACTCTAAGTTTGGGGCTGAAGACTGTATGGTTGAGTCTTTGACTGTAAAAGTGGGTAGCTGTGAGTCTCATACCTGCAGCTAATTCTGGAGGTTACATGTGATCTCTGCCGTCTTCAAACTAAGTTTAAGTTTTCATATGTCAGGCTTGTGAGGGATTTATGAGCTTTGTCTTTCTATCTAGCAGATCATCTATTATGAGGTTCAAAAGCTACTGATAAAGAACTGTTAACAATGTTTCATAGTTTCTAACGTTTTAATTTCAAAGGGTTGATTCAATGCAATATTATCAAATAAGGAAAGTTAAAAACATTATTGCAATCATGTTATAATTATAATCATTGTCTGTTCAAGTGATACTATAATTGTGTTCCCTAAAAGACTAATGAAATGCAGTTCTAAAATCTAATGAATCTTTTGACCAACATTGCATTCGTGATATAAACACATTCTTTCAATGAATACTGGATTGCTGTATTCTTGTCATGATGCAGTCTCTCCATAAACCATCAACCATTGAGTAAATGCTCATATCAATACTTGAACCCAGTGAGCTTTCCTTTTTCACTTCAGATTTTTCCAAAGACTTATGTAATGACAATTTAGAATTAAATAGCCTACTAACAATTTTAGTTATTTAATAAACAATTCCATTAGTTATGCTCTGAATATTGAGTTTTTCTTAACTGATACTATTTAATATCTCTTGTAGTCTAATGTTTCTAAGAACAGAGTATTAGTAGGTTCTGATCTTGAGCATTTTAAAATTTAGTAAATATTTTGAATTAGCTATAAAGTGTGGCAGGGACCGGATGAATTCTTCTGTTTTTAAATCTGCTATTCACCAGAAATTGTCTGAGCATCCTATTTTGGTCTGTTAATTGTCTCTTTGAAATGTGCTTGTAAGTATAGACAAGTTCAGAATGTGATGTTAGTATAACTACAGTTTGATAAATATGTGTTATCAAGTTGTTATAATTCAATATAGATTTAAATAGTACAAACCAACGTTCAAGACATTCTGAACATAGTCAATAATATTGCTTAAAACTTTTTACATGATGTCATATGAAATCTGTTCTCGAAGAAAATCAGACAATACATGCTTACAAATTGTCAAAAAGTAATAATAGGCTTTGTTTAGGAAGTGAAAAAAAGTAAAAGAAGGAATATTTACATCTAAAAAGCTCAGGTTATGACATTCGTAATCATTAATGCAACATTAAGAAAGCTAACTGTGATTAATGATAGACTATGTTCAATCTGCATAATACTATTATTTGAACGTTGTGGGCAGAAAAATCATTTAAGAAACATTTCTATAAATTCCATCATAAACTTATAAACATTAAATGAAAATAAAGGAAGGATGGAATGAACAATTTTTGTGAATGGGTATTTAGGTAGAAAATAAATTCAGGTAAATTCTGTACATTACTGAGCTCTGTAAACGAACAATTTATTATAAGCTCAGATTAAGCTTTAGAACTGAAGGGTGAATTAGTATATACTGAATTGCAAGTTTTTCTGTTAAATTAGGTATTGCTAGCATGATTGGTTTTATTCAAGATTCTTATTCTTTCTTATAATCTAAGTTTGTAATGTTCTGTTCAATACCAACGTCAAGTCATTTGAAGTTGACTTGACATGCTAATGATGAAGTCTGAGTGAACTTGATGTGGTCATTATTTGATAGCCTTTGTATCTTGTTCAGTGAATTAGAACTTCAATGAGATTTCATCTGATACAATCTGCATGTCTCAGCTCATGTGCAGTTTACTTTGTTTTTAGATTTTGTCCATTATTAAAATTTTTTTCTGACACATTCTTTCTTGCTGCATCTTTATTCTGCCCTTAAATTTATGCTGTTTTATTTTTGTACGTTTAGCTTTAACAGTTTTTTATTATTTTCATGTTTTTGTTTTTCTAGCTTGTAGATTGTACTTTTGTATAGTCATGTGTATCTAATTTGTTTGTTGGAGTCTTAGTGTACTTAATTTGTCTCATGTTTTTAATTTATGTCCTAATAATTTCTAAAACTTTTTATCTGACCTTCATCTAATCACAAAATGCTCACAGTTCCAATAGATTTTATAATTCTGTCAACAGTTCATGTTATTTGTACTATCTTTTCCATGAATTCATAGACTTTGTCCTCATCTTTTTAATCTTTACTGTCTTTTCTAGCTGAATGTATTTTAAATCCAGTATTTTATAACTGGATTGTCTTGATTTGTAGTCTCTGTAAAAGAATTAATAGTTTCTAGATGCACCAAATTCATTTTGATGAAGTAAAACTTACAACAAGTTGTAAATTGACAGTGGGTCAATTTTCCAGTCAATTGCTTATTAAAGCATGTCCAGCACAATTCCGTTTGACGAGAACATTTATCAAAGCTGTCTGCATTTCCAATCAACAAACGAATGTGATTTGTTGTGATTCTAAACTAGGCAGTGTTAGCTCAGACTTCTTACAAAGAATCATTTATATGTAACTTGCACTTCAGGAATGTTTACAACCCTTTTCAAGAGAGCTTAATGAAGGACTAAACTTGAATTGAAATGTGAGAAAATTAAATGGTTAAATACAAACACGGCTAAAATTCAAGGGGAAACCCCCCAAACCATGGACAAAACGGGGGCCCCGAAATTTGCTTACAGGAAAGTTAGGGAAAATAGGGAAAGTGCCTTTCCCTAGAATCCAGCAACTTAAAACGGTAAATGTGGAGTTAATTTGCTCAGCGCTGAAACAAATTTGGTGGCCCCGAAAATTTTTAAAATCTTTAAAAAAGGGGGTGTTCGCTGTTTTAGCCTGGGGGTTAAAAAAATTCTTTTTTAAAACCCGGTTTTAATTTTAAAATTTTTTTTAAAACCAACCCTTAAAAGTTTTTTCTTTTAAAAATTTTTTGCGGGTTTAAAAAAAATTTTTTTTTCCCCAAAAAGGGGCGGCCCAGCGGGTTTCCCCCCGGGCCCCAGTCGTGTGATGGTCCTAATTCTCTCTTTTTGGCCTAAAATTAAGAATGTCACACTAGTTTAAGTGATAAAAATGTAGAATACCATTACTACAATTACAATAAAATGATATATTTCTTAAACCTTGTGGGAGATTGAGTTGTGCCACTGCTTTAAACAACAAAGCACTGTTATTTAAATCACTAGCCCAACATTTTTTGGAAAAATGTATCATCAAACAGTTTAAAGCTATGATGTTGCCTACAACATGTGTGTGATGTTTTCAAGCATGTCTAATAACTATTAAACCCACAAGTCTACAAAATTTTTGCTTTGAAGGGCAAAAAAGAAAGCTTGGTTACATTGCTGTTTTTCCTGTTCTTGTATTTCGAAAAGACCACCTTAACAAAATGTATGTATTAGCCTCATCATTAAGTATGTATTTATTGATTATTTTTGTGTTATCGATTTTCTTCTTGTAATTGAAGGCAGTGACATGCTGGTTACTGTAGAGTGTAACCCAGTCTGTCTGAGTGGGGAACACCTCCTCGGTCATCAGACTGAGCACTGGCTCCACTCAGGGCTGCGCCCTGAACCCTTTGCTCTTCACTCTGATGACCCACGACTGCGTCTCCAGATCCACTACCAACCACATCATCAAGTATGCGGATGATACAACGGTAGTGGGTCTCTTTCAAAACAATGAAGACAGTGTGTACAGAGAGGAGGTGGAGCAGCTGGTGGACTGGTGCAGAAGTAACAGTCTAATCCTCAACGTTGATAAAAAGGAGATAAT
Source organism: Toxotes chatareus (assembly GCA_016801885.1). Taxonomy (NCBI): domain Eukaryota; kingdom Metazoa; phylum Chordata; class Actinopteri; family Toxotidae; genus Toxotes; species Toxotes chatareus. Next base: position 202,010 of record JAFBJY010001396.1, read on the forward strand.
TGTGGACTTTCGAAGAACAAGCCCTGTCACTCCCCACAGCTAATTGACAACACAGCTGTGGAGGTGGTGGGGAGCACCAAGTTCCTGGGGGTGCACCTAACAAATAAACTAACCTGATCTGACAACACCATGTCTCTGGTGAAACGAACACAGCAGCGTTTACACTTCCTCTGCAGGATGAAGATCACACCTCCCCTCATTCTCACCACCCCATGCAGGAGCACAGCATGTTGCTGCATGCTTTGGACTTTGGACCACCCAGAGATCGGAGGGTCGCCAGTTCGTTCCTCAACCAAGCACATGGTGGTGAATTCAAACAAAATGTATCGCAACTGAGAAGTTTCAAACTTTTTCAACTTTTTCTCAACAACTGAGACAAATATTATTTTTGGATTCTCATAAAAGATGTTTTTGGTAGAGGTGGGTCAAGACGTGGTAGGAATTGTGGGAAATGCAGTCACAGACAACATGTCGGTCTTTAAAGGAGTCACAGAAGTTATTCTCCTTTTCAAGATTTGCATTATATCGAATCAATTTGTGATACTATTGGTGGAAGGCAATTTTCAGAAACAGCCAATCAACGTATTTGCATTTTGTAACTGCCTCTCACTGTTAGCTGAGTCTGCCAAATTATGTATCATGAACAAGGGATTAATGTGAAAGGATGTGATGGACAATGCAGAACATGCAGACAACATGCGTTAAGTGTGACAGTATTACAGTTGGATGACATTGTGGTCCGTCTCCTACAGTCTTCTTTACTGAGACAAAGTGATGCCCACAGTTTAATAGAGAGACTCTACAGCAGTTGCTCTTGTTCTGTTGTATCTGACTGACTGAGAAGTAACTTCTGAGACTTGTGAAATCCTATTAAACCAGCTGTAAGCACAGGTGTAGCCAAATCAACCAGTGCTGAAGTCCTCAGGGTTAGACATCTATTTTTAGTTGGATCTAATGGTGGCACAGAATAAATAACACACTGTGCAGTGAGTTCCTCTTGAAACACTGAACAGTAAAACTAACCTGATAGGTTTACTTTTGTGTGTGTGCGTGTGCGTGTGTGACTCTATGTGGGCATGTCAGTGTGTCATTATGGAAATCACCAACGACACAACAGGGTATGATACAGCCTGACTGGTTTCAGAGACCGTTGGGAATGTGCTGATTTATCTGAACGATTAGGTAGATTAGGAACAGTTGTACTTACAAAATGAAATATTTTGTGCATGTACATGTGTGTGTACATGTGTGTGACAGAGAGAGAGAGAGAGAGAGGTCCATCCCACGACCTGGCATTTGGTTAATCCCTTCCAACTAATTCCTCCCCTTTCTACTCTTTTTATTTTGAAAATGTGTGCTGCTTAGTCAGGACTGGTTCTACAGGTAAGACAAGCATATACAAAGGTCTCTCTCTCTCTTTCTCCCTCCCTCTCTCTCTCTTTCTATTTCCCTCTATCCCTCACTCCCTCCATACCCTCTCATGGAGTGAACAGATGTTGACAGAGTGAAAGACAAGGAGACAAAAAGCCACGCAGTGGGGGAGAACAGGGGCAATAAAAACAGGAAAACATAAAGATGAAAAGGAAACAGAAGAAAAAAAATAGACACACCAGATTAAAAACAAAGAGAAGAAAGTCTAAAGACAACTAAGGCGAGTTGGTCAGCAGCCTTTAACAATCTGCAGATAAATCTAGTCACTCCCTGCACACTGTAGGAGAGCTGACAGCCAGCACAGTGCCACCAGTGATAGATACTCCAGCTGTACAAAGTCAACAACCGACGGAGCAGACACCACCACTTTGTGTCTTGTTACACGTCCAAATATAGCTACACTGCGTTCTTCTGTTTTGACTGTACTGTGTGCATGAGTGTGTCTAAATCACACTACACCTTTTAGAGGCAACAGCTACTACTTTCAGTTGATGAAGATGTCATTGCCCCAGGCTATCTGTGAGGCTGTTAATCAAGAAGGTTTTTTCTTAGCTCCCTCTTTGCATTATGTAATAAAAAGATCCACGTCTGATATGTTTCCTAGTAGTGTCAACTCAAAAATGATTGTACATACTTGGAACACTTTACAAATTACGACGTGTGTATGTGTGTGTCTGTGTCTACTTGTAGATCTATCTTTGGACCAATTTGAGCATAAGCCTTAAGGCGTGCGGACATTTTGGTCTGTTCCCACAACTTTAAAGGGCTGTTTAAGGGTTAAGGTTAGAGTTGGGTTTTGGTTAAGGTTAGGTGTTTAGTTTGGATGGTTAAGGTTAAAGTAAGGGGCCAGGAAATGCATTATGTCAGTGAGTGTCCCCACAAAGATATAAGTACAAGTGTGTGTGTGTGTGTGTGTGTGTGGGTATTTGTGTGTACACACATGAGTATGTGTTCCAAAAAATTACTGATCCAAGTTTATAGCACGTCTTTCCAGTTCTTTGCCAAAGAAAACTGCTCCCATTTCATCTAACGCAAATAAACACAGGGTCAAAGCCACAGAATCTAGTCTGGCTTATTTTTAGCAAGTGGAAATGCCTGATAATTTGCTAATAAAATAAATAAATAACACACTGCACCAGGGGTTATGAGGCTGAGTATGAAATGGTCAGCTCTTGGGGTCACAAATGGGTTTTAGAAAATAAGTTTTCATTTTCTGGTCAGATATATATCTGGCAAACCGGAGCACTGATATTGAGGTTTTACTTATATATTTGTCACTCAAGCAAAACCTAATTAACAGTGAAGCTTGTAACTGTTTTTATCTTTATCACTTTGTGTGATGTTTTCAAGATTCTTTTTCTTGATTTAACCTTGATCAGTTGATTAATGAATCGTTTCAGCACCAACTATTGATATAAAGGCACAGCAGAAGTTTAGATCCAATATGCTACCACATTGAGAGTACTAAATATACAGTTGGACACTGTCGAAATTTTACTATTCCTCACTTCCCTATTTAGAAAACCAAAAACCTGGACTTTATGCTGAAAGTGCATTTTAAACCTTCCTCTAATATAATTGATGGGAGATGTACGGAGATTTGAGGAAAAGGCACACAAAAATAACATTTACAGAGACTTCACCTGGAACAGGATTAATACAGAGGTACAGACATGGCCTCCCTGAAACATGTGTTTGGGTAATGTGAGCCAATCTTAAAACTATGATTTGTGTTCATTTAGTTTCATTTCCAAATGTTTTAACTGTGGTGTTACCTCACTCAACCGGAGATAGACCACATATTACAAGCTAACAACACCATATTAACAATTTAGATATACAGCTGCTTTCCCAAAGGAACAAACCTGCAGGAAGCTAAACAAACCCAATATAGCAGCGATCCGAAAACAGACACAGTTACTGGGCAATAACATACAGACCAATGTCAGTGTCCTGCAGCCGCTCCCACAGTGGATGTTCTCCTACACATTCAAGGTGCATTATAAGTCATCGTCGGTTATTATGACAAACAATGTGCGTGAGAGAAAGGGTAAGAGTATTTCAGATGTTGCACATCTGCATTTATGTGGGTGCATGTGTGAGTGTGTGTGTACATGCATGTGAGACAGAGAGGACAGTAAGTGTATGTGTGTGTGTGTGTGTGTGTGTGTGTGTGTGTGTGTGTGTGTGTGTAATGATGATTGTGAGATATTCTCATGGTTGCTCAATTTCTTAACTCTTTTGGTGTGATGCACTGTAGTTTGTGTTAAAGGAAAGGATTTCTAGGAAGTCTGTACTGTCTGCAACAAGATCCTTTCTAAAGAAATTCTAATGGAAATGATGGAGCATAAAATCCACAGTCCCTGTCCTGTGGAAAAGTTGACTTCCAGAGTTGAAAAGAAGCAAACATGAGGCTTCAACAGTCTGAGTAGATCAGGTTTCTATCTTCCAGCTATTTTTAGTCCAAAATTCCCCTCTCAGAAAGGACATTCTGCACTAAAAGACAAATTGACAAATTGCACTGTGTTGGTCCTGCTTGGTAGCAGAGCTGACCATTGCCAACCTATGACATTCTCCTCCCTTTAGCTGTGTCTGCAGTCGCTACACTCCTGTGTGTCTATGCTGTAGACTAGAGAGAAAGCTCTATTCTTAATTCTCTCTGTTTTCAGCTCTCAAGACTTTTGCAGCTTCTACCTGAACCTCTGTGATCTCGGGTTTACTTTCACTCCTCTGTTCCAGTTTGGACTTTCAGATATCAGCCTTATTTCACTGTTTACTGATCATTTTCAGCCACATCACAGCTGTTATGTTACTACTAATGCAAAGCAAACTTAAAAATAAACTTGAATACAAAGCAAACTTAAAATAAACTTGAATAAAGATATTCAAACTGACTGCAAGTGTCAGTGAAGGAAGTCAGAGGTCGCCTGTTGCGTCCTCACTGTCCTTGAAAACGATGATGCCGCAATATCTATATGAGATGCCAATTTACAAGAGGCACTGGATTTTTGTTTTGCTTTATTCTTGAATTCTTTGCTTTAATTTGAAATGATTAATTGAGTTATTGCACATTGATGTTACACTGATAGTTGCATGGAACTGTAATCAGTATGTGTGTTAATAATGCTCAAGAGAGTTTGATTAGCAGCAGGAAGAGGATTCTAAATCTAAATCTCCTTTCACACACTGAGGGTGGAGCAGTCTGTCACTCAAGTTGCTCTGGCAGAGCTGGATACAGGACGCCCCAGTAGAGTGGGGGACTCATGGTCCCAGCACAGATGACAGTTTTGTTAGGACCTTTCTTTCTCCAACCTTCTCAGACTGAGTCCAGAGGACAGTCTAGGTGACAGAGCTGGACTCCTCCTGATGACTTTGTCCAGCTTCTTCCTCTCCCTTCTCAGTTATAATTGCTGCTCCAGCAGACTACACCACATAGGAGCTGCCGTTGAAGCCACCACAGAGTCATAGAAGGTCTCCGAGTGTCCCCTGCACACCAAAAACCCGTGAAGTCTCCTGAGGAGGTGTAGAGCCTGCTGCCCCTTTCCTGTACAGTGCGCCTGTGTTGTTAGTCCAGTCCAGTCCAGTTTGTGGTTTAGGTGAACACCAGGTACTCTGTAAGAGTCCACTCTTTCAACAACCATTTTGGTGGTTTGGCCGACACCAGTCCACCAAAGTCTCAAGTCACTTCCTCTGTACTCTGCATCATCGCCATCACTGATCAGGCCAATTTATAGCAGAGCTCGCTGAGAACTTGAGCAGGACACAGCCGTCTGTGTTGTGTCTGAAGTCTGCAGTGTAGAGGGTGAAGAGGAAGGGCAGAAGCTAATTCGCGTCTCTGAGGAACACCCACACTGCAGGTCAGGGGGTCAGACACACAGTCTTTGTCCATTGTCCAGTTGAGCTGGAGGTGTGAAGGGCTGCCGGTGTGGGGCATTGTCCAGTTGACAAGGTGTGGGGCAGCTGCATGGGGGAGAAGTGGGTGGCTGGTCAAACCGGGTTGAAGTGATGTTTCAAGTCGTTCACTCACTGCAGGCCCCCTCAGCCTGGGAGTGGGGTGTTTTGAAGCCTGAGATGGTCTTTAGGCTCCTCCACACCCCACTGATGTTTCGCTGCTTCAGCTGCTCCTCCATCTTCCTCTTGTACCTGGCCTTGCCCTCCTGATCTTCCTTCTCAGCTCTTTCTGTGTAGCCTTGAGC